>KZ506768.1:95752-110126 GCA_002844005.1 Limosa lapponica baueri | reverse complement strand
ACCAATTAGCCCTCACTTAACAAGAAATTCTTAAAAATCATAGGGTAAAGGGTAGACTAAACTGCCTGCCTTAAAAGGCCTCCGTGATGGTCTAATTTACAGTGAGCAGTGTTGCACTGCTTATTTACGAGGTACTTGGGAAAGCAGGCTGAGGAGGTGCCCAAGTCACTGCAGTTGCTTCCGTGCTTCTAAAAGCCACCCCAAACCTTCCAAAAGAGCTTCAGAGTCCGAGAAGGAATTTAAAGATGTGTAACCTGGTAGAGGAATGCATGTGTAGCTCTCATCTCTTACAGATCCAGTTTTGGACAAGCTAAAGTTTCACGTAAAAAGAGTTGCATATGAAAATGCAGAGGAGCGTGTACGTTTCCCAGTGACGCTCTTATCCTAGAGGACTGAGCCTCTGACTAAAGCAAATGTTGTGTGAGAAAAGTGACCGTTCTCATATCTTTTTTGGTCTTTTCACCAAAACCCTTTCTCCCTCCCAAAGCTGGAAGTGGAGGCTTTTAGCTGAAAGGTGGAAATCCTGATTCAGCAGTGCCACTGCGGAGCTTCCTGCAAATCACAGTTGAAGTACGTCACGCCCCTTTCATCTTCAGGCCAGGTGGCCATGGGACTCCAGTGATGTATCACAAGTTTATCATGAAAACGGGATCATGAAGCAGTCACTCTACAAAACTAGACGTGAGTCACTGGGGCACCATTTTTCTGAATTCAGGTTTTCAGGAGCAAAACCCGTTGTCCAACTGCCTGTACTCCTAAGCAATTCTGCCCACTTGGTGTAACATAACCACTCTACTAAATTCTCTGTGCTTTAAGGGACATATCTGATGGGGAAGAGTTTGAGATAGAGAAAGGACCTCTTTTACCAGGATCAAAGATAAAACACGGCTTGAGACTTACACTCAGTTACATCTGTGTTGATAGAAAACGCCGGATTTTGTGGTATGGTAAGTAAGGCTGATGCATTACCTGCAGCCCAAATCTCCTCGGACCTCTGCGGAACAGTTCTGGCTATAACAGCAGCAGAGCTGGCAAGAGCTTACGTGGCCAAACAGAATGGCAGCAGATCTGCTTGCAGACCAGTATTAACTACCTCACACCTGTTGAGGTGTGAGGACCTGCTGCTCTCAGTCAATTATGTTAATTTGGTAAGAAATGTTAATTTGTTAACAAGTTCACATTTGTTAATACTTTTGAAGATTCTGTCCTGCTTGCTGACTCATTTTGTGTGGTTTTACGGACTTGCCTTCTTCAAGTTCTCTCCTAATGCACTGGTTCTCCTATCTGCTTTGCATTTACAGCTGCATTCGTGGAGTTTTAGAGCATGTGTTTCCAGAGCATTGTACCTCTGACCAAGCGATTGATTCTCCACAACTACGAAAACTGTTAGAAAACATTAATGGATCTATTTTGTGCCATAAGCCTTGGAGAATTAAAAGCCTAATCCATTGCCCTTTGAAGGCAGTAAAGGGGAACTAACATTGATTTCAGTGGACTTTGACTCTGAACCTAAGGCAGCATCGTGAATTTTTTTCATGTTTCTGAATAGGCCAGATCGTGTTATTTGCTTACAGACAAACTATTAACATACTTTCTCTCTGGAGATGTTTTAAAATAATTAGGGAAGTTCCAGGTAAACAAATCCTCATTTCTTTAACTTTCTATGGGAAAAGCTTTCATATTTTTCTATGCTCTCATCCAGAAACCCTAAATCATTGGAGTTTTTGTTTCCTTGGTAGAGTTAGAAAGTTTTTTCTCTCTCTCGTCATTGCACTTTCAATTTAAATTATAATATTATCTTAAATTTAGTTGTTTCTCAAGTCAAATGCCCCATGAGGCTTTATACAATATTTGTAATTGCATTGATGACTTTACCATTAGTAATGTTAGTAGGTGACATCAGTAGAAGACTCACTTACTGAAATGAGTTTGAAGAAAGGAGAAATCCTAACCTTTTCTGTGAGTAGCTTATTGTGAGAAATGTGGACTATTGCCAACCTTAAGTACTCAAATACCCACAATCAGATCCTAAAACAATCAGGAGCAGTTAAAAATAAATTAGAAGAGAGTTCTAAAATAGTATGATAGAACAATATACCTGGATGAGATTTTAAAAGGAAAAGAAGCAATAGCAAAATTTGTGATAAAGTTGATAGAGCTGGCAACGTATCTTGTACATAGATTTGTCTGTGGAACAAAATGCAGGACATTGCTGGCTTTCTTGCAGGCCTGGAATTTGTCCAGCTTGG
Organism: Limosa lapponica baueri; assembly: GCA_002844005.1. NCBI lineage: Eukaryota > Metazoa > Chordata > Aves > Charadriiformes > Scolopacidae > Limosa > Limosa lapponica. Next base: position 107,877 of record KZ506768.1, on the reverse strand, counting down.
TTCTCTGGGCTTTAGGCACCTGATTTTTTAGGAGTTTTTTTAGGAAATTATTGTAAGTGAATTCTGCTGATGATTTTGCTAGCAGTATTTTTTAGATATTTGGCTGTTGATAGTATTATCTGGGCATTTAATCAGCAGCTGAATGCTGGAATCAAGCTGATTTTACTTGATATATTGAAATAGATGCTCTTTCATTTATGCAGCATGCATTTGAATAGGTTGGATATGAATATTTGCAGTGTTATGAAAATAAGCACTGTGTGATTGAAAGCAGTCCTAATTGGATGGGTCAAGTGTGTTCCCCACCCCTTTCTACAAATAAAATCAAAGGCAGTTCTTCAAATTCTTCACAGAAAAGGAGCCAGAAACCAAACTCTTAAGGTGGGATGAAGATTGGTAACAGCAGATAAAGGAGCAGGCCTTGAAATGGTGGGATTTCTCATAGCTCTGTTGGCTTCCATAGCTTTTAAGGATTTGTCCTCCTGTGAAGAAGACTGGTCCCAGCAGTTGTTGGGCTAACCGAGGGCTATCAGAAAATCTGCGTGCCACAGATTTCCTGTTTGATGCTGGGCAAGTCCCATTCCCTTCCTTTAAGCTGCCTGTATGTAGTTTGGTACTTTCCAATCAGATGGACGAACTAGAGGTTGCGAGTTGACCTGATAGCAGAGGCCATCTCTGTTTGGACAGATGGAATGCATTGTCTGTCTTGCAGAGCCATTGTGTTGATTTTAAAATGCATGTGTTGCAGCATAGCAGAGAAGTTAAATTGTTTTGCAAAGTGAGGACATTCTATTTTTCCCGTAAAACCAATATGAACAACCGCAGTTTCCCAATCTCCTATTACTGAAGCAGAGAGATGCCTCCCCAAAGGTCTTGTGAAAGACCTCCACAGATCATTTGGGTATAAACAGATAGTATCTTTGTACCTAGTGGTTGCTTACATATAAAACTGAGATCACAAACTTTAAGAGTTTAGCCTTTCTGGCAGAAACTGCAAAAAGTTCAAGAAGTTAATCTCATTTTCTGACGGGGATAGTTACTCTAAGGTTAGGGAGATTAGCTGCAATGTATATTCCCAGGAATAACTACTGGCAGCACTAGAAGCAGCTGAAAAAAGATGGGTTTACATCTAAGGTGGAAAAAATAAAATAAGATGGACAAAGCAAAAGAGAGAAAGAAAATAAAAAGAAGAGAGAAAAAGGAAAAAAAAAAACAACACAAAAAAAAGGAAGAGAAGAAAAAATAAAAGAAGGAAAAAGGAAAAGGAAAAAGAAAGACAAAGATAAAAAAGAAGTGAAAAGAAGCAAAAACGGAGAGGAGCAGAGAGAAGAGGTGATGGGCCTTGGGATAATGAGAAAAATCTGTCATATATGTTGCTGTGGTTGGTCCTTCTGGTCGCTCTAATAGTGATACGTAGCATTAAAGCTGTGGTGAATGATCATAGCCATGAAAAGGCAGTGACGCCGGCAGTGACCTGAGGTAGCCCAGTGGTGGGATTTCAGCAGGGCTGCAGGAAGGCGTTCGGCACTGCATGGTTTAGTCACTGGTGCGTGCCTGGTGGTTGCCAAGCAGAGGTGTGAAATCACACAGGGGAGGACAGGCACACGGACAGAGCATCAAGCAGAGCTACCTCTGCCGCCAGGACAAGGAGGAACCCAGGGAAAACTGACTGCAAACAGAAGATCTCCAAATCTTGGAAAATATACTCGAATGAGCTAGGCAATCATTCAGGATCAGTTCCCTGATCTGGAGGTATGTGCTGATCACTTGGTTAGAAAATTCCCTAGAAGGGTGGGCAAGAGGCTTTGCCTTTTGAAAAGCAGAAGGTTATACTGTGTTCTTTTCCACGTTCCTCACCCTGCAAAATTTCAAACGAAGGGCCTGATCCCATGCCAAGTGGAGCACATGGAATTACTTCCTTTGCCTTTGATACATTCTGGCTCAGCATTTAATTAATAGTCGTGATTTTATATATAGTTTTTGGTTTTGAACTTTTCACTCCACCTTTCCCAGATAGAAAGATGGGACCCACACTTACCTCATTAATTTCAGATGGCTTGTTTCTGCTTTCAAGGTGTGCGCATGGAGCCCTCTGAACTTCCTGGACACAAATGAACGTGAAATCTGGCCTACGCTTAAAAGTAGGTCTGAATCTGTAATGCCAAAATGTTTTGAAAGTGAATTTCAGCCCGATTATGTTTGTAATGCCCATATGCATTCCAGGAAATACTGAAATATTTGAGCTCCAGAAGAAGGGATGACAATGAAAAGTGGATTGAAATCTTGCGTGTTCAAATACAGAGGAAATTTAAAACTGCTCAAACCTTGCTAAGCCTGTCGTTTGAGCCTCGCTGATTAGTTACTGAAATTATCCACCCAGGAAAAAAAAAAAAAAAATTAAAAAAAAAGAGGATTCCATTTGATTGCAGCTAATACCCAGTTTTGCAATCCGCTCTCAAACTGAAAACTGAAGAGAAATTAAATGACCTATACAGTCATGTCAAACCATACAGTTTAAACGAAACTAGTTTAAACGAAACTAGTTTAAACTAGTTCAGTTACCATGCAAGTCAGCATAGAACTGCATCAGCTTGAGAAGGAAGAAAAACCAGAAACTCAGGCTGTTCTTCCAACAATGATGTTGGTAACTCATCTTTTGACCTGACATGCTGAAACCTTATTTTTTTCCCCACTTTAAGTTCAGAAGAAACTTGAGAGTATTTGAAGGAGTATTTGGGCTCAAAAGATGCTAATTTTAGACATTACCATCTGAAAAAACATCCTTGCTTTTACACCTACAGACTATGCCGTAGTGGTTGCCCCAGAGAAGCCACTGGGTATAGGTGCCCCAGCAGTGGATTTACACCTTGGCTCCATAAAGAACAGCCCCAAAACAGAGCATTAAGGCAGAAATGAGGTGGTATCAGGGTTGTTCTTGGGATCTTGGGATGTAGTGGTGTCCTCCCTCCTCCTGCAAGGAAGGCTGTGGTGGGCATTGCAGGGGCCCATCAGAGGGGTGGGTTAGGAGCCAGCTGGGCCCGATGGAGCTTACACCTGGTGAGGAGAGAGGCAGGTCTTCAGGGAGGCCTCAGTGTGGCTGTGGGGTTGGGGTACAATTTGGGGGGACCAGATGAAGGAGGGAGGCCTTGTGAGGTAATTTAGAAACTAAAAAGTGCTTTGATCCTTATTTCTTGGGAAGGAAATAGGCCTCCTGAAAGGCCTCCTGAAATCCAGTCCTGTGCAGCTGGGAGGCCTTCGGGGCCTCTGTACCGGGATGAAGAGGGTCTGTGGGGCTGGGTGGCTCCTGGTGGCTGCTAGCCACACGATTTGGGATACTCTATCGTGCCAAACCCGTGAGTGTTAACTGCTCTTTGGTTTGTTTTACTTCCGAGCTTGACAGAAAGCCTGACTTTGGGGAGGAAAGCCAGCAAAACTGCCAGAGCACTAAGAGCACTGCAGGTCTGTAAGTACCAAAAGGCCGAGGTGCCATGATGTCTCTCACCTGAAACTAATGCTCAGAAATTAGCAGCAGGTGGTTTTCTTCTGAGCCGGGGGGAATCCTGAGCTCTCTCCTGACCATCAAGGGTTTATTTTGGTTGTTCTTCCCTCTCTTGGTTTCTGGTTTATCCACTTGCCTTGCAATCTCTTTGGGAAAGGACTGCCTGCTTCTGGGTGTTTGACCAGCGTAATGAGGTACTGATTTTCCTTTGGATATCACAGTGATATGAATAACTAGTGTTTTGTTCATCAGCTATAAATTCTGAGAAAACTGGCTGTCTTTCCTGTTGTGCTTTTGGACTTGGTTACCAAGAAAGTATCTAATTTCTCCTATCACTATGAGTTTGAGCTATGCTCAAAAGACTTGACTCTTCTTTTTTTTTTGCTTTTCGTCCCTATTTCAGACCCTTAACCCTTAAAACTGCCTTACACTTATCCCTTAAATATCAGAGTTTCCCCCCCCCCCTTCTGAATGTTTTCTGTTGTCAAAAGAAGAAATGTGATAATTTGGAAGGTTCACAGAAAGCATGTTATGTGATTATTGTTCTTGTGATCTGTCCAATGTAAACTGCTTTAGAAAAGCTCTGTTCCAGCCACTTTAATTCACTTTTGCCGAATACTGGATTTGCAGTTGGCTGAAGACAAGGGCTTTTCTTTTAATGGGTACTCTGAGAGGAATGCGGTTTAACCCTTGAGTTTCTGTCCTGGCTCTTAGCTCTGCCTAATGGTGCCCGGGGGAATCCTGTGTGGTTAACTTCAGGTTAATCTTCCTTTGCCACCTTTTTATTGCTGATAAGGGGCAAAAATGCTCCTTCCAGTCCTCTGAGTGCGGTAGCCCGGTGGCGCTGTGCTGCTGGGGCAGTTTGAGGGTGCCCCATCTAAGGTCAGTTCCTCATCCCTAATATGGTCTAAGAAACGTGTGTCTCTGCTGCAGCTGGGGAGCAATTTTGCTGCCCACGCAGACCCCAGAGGGAGATTCCTACAGAGCCTCCGCACGCAGTCACATTGCAAAGCCTGACCACAGCCTGGAAGGGCCAGGGGTACCTGGGAGCATGGTCTCCATAGGAGAGCAAAAACCACCGAGCTTGGCTTTCCGTGGGTGGAGTGACACCCTTTTACACCAGCTGGGAACCCAGCCCGGGGTTTCATGTTTCTGCTCACTTTGGAGGCCCTTTGCTGGGTGTTTATAAAGTTGCTGATGCTTGCAAAGGCAAGGCTGGGTTCCCACAGCTGACTTTCTCTCGCTGATCCGGGAGAATTGCTGAACAATCTCTGGGGCGTATGCCAACTTGATAGGAAAGAATTACCCTGAATCTCTCCCTTTTTGTTTGCTCTGTTGCTGTGGCCCCCTGGCAGCAATCATTCCAGGAATTAACTTTTCTAAAATAACAGGACACTTGTTTTGTCTAATCCTCTAACTTCTTTAACTCTTGCCAAATCAGAGCAGAGATGGTGGGGAGCTTAACCAAGTCTAGCTCTTCAAACCGAGCACCCCAGCAACTGGATTTCTGCTTTCTGTCTCCTCTGCAGGAAACTGTGAGGAGAGAGATCGTGCTCACTTGGCATTTCCACCACGTGGGGGGAAACCAGGCCCGCAGAGGGGCCGTGCAAGGTGCTGATGGGTGTCTATGTGCAGCAGAGCGCTTCCATATAGACAGAGGATGACTAGAGGGCCATGGCTAGTAGTGGGGTACCCATCATGGCAGCACTGTTAGGCAATAACGTCCTGTCTCCCAGTACAGCTTGTCGGGTATCTTCAGAGAATGTAGGCTTCACCTCACAGTGAAAAACAGCCGGAGGCATGTTGTTCAAGACCATGCTTAGTCCCAAATGCAGTGGAGCCATGAGCTGTGGTCTGTCACACCATTCTACTCGCTCTGCTGTCATCATGAGAAAAGCATCCATCCTTGTCAGCAGGGCACTGCTGGTGTAACGGTGATGCTATAGGGAGGATATCTCATCTCCCTGATTAAACAACATGCATTTCTGCTTAGAAAAGAGATCTCTGGAAGATATCTAAAGAGGTGCAGCCATATCATCTAATGGAATGAAATCATGACACTCCACTATTCTGAGTTTGGTGTAGATGACAGAAGCATTGCCTGAAAAAGCAGTGGATTTTGGCAAGAGTTACAGAGGCAGAAAAAAAAATTCTGCGTGCGAAAATAAAGGATTGGTGTTTCCTAATCTTTCTTTGCAAAAAGCAGAAGAGTTGATTGTTTTGGGGTCTTTTTGTTGTTTTTGTTTTTTTTTTTTTTTTTTAAACCTTCTTAATGCATGTGGTGCAGTTCTCTTTTCAAGAAGAAAATCAGCTAGTGCTTGAAGAAACTAAATCTGCATTTGTGGATTCTGGTGACGCAAAGAAATGCCTTAAACCAAAATTTAATTTCTTGTGGAAAAAGCAAGAGTTGTTTTTTCAGTCCATTTCTAAACATGATATTTTTCTTCTTTCTCTTGCTTTTCCTTAGAAGATGGATATTGATTTGTATGATGTGACTTGACAATTTTTTTTCTTGTTGTATAATGTTATTAACACATTTTTGTGCACAAAATTAATCTAGTTCTTCAAGATTAATAGGGGATTCCTACTGACTTGAAAACTCTGCAGCGCAGGTTGACATTTAAGCTCTCTTCATTGATTGTATAGTAATATATGAATAATTAAACCTCCATTTTTTACTCACACATGTGGATCCCATATGTCCATGAATTTTAATTCATTCTTTTTCATAGTATGTGATATGTCAGGTATTCCTTTTATGTAGGATAGGCTTTAGTATTTCCATTGTAAAAACACTGGTCAAAGTTCTGCTCCTGTTGCACAGATAACTGTGACTCAGCTGTGTTTGGGACTCAAATATATTTCGTGCTGAACAGTACTTAACTAATATGTCTGTTTTTTTCACTGAAGTATTCAGAGTATCTATTTGACTTGTGATTTCTTCTTCTGCCATTAGTGTCCTTGGTGGCATATTGTTGAGAGCAAAGGTCGCTTTTGAGGAACAAGTGACCTATTGCATATGATGCTCTGGGCTACAGAATATAAGAGGAAGCTATGGGATGTACGTAGACAGTAGATACGTGACCTAACAAAGCTAGAGAGATCAAGACAGCTCTTAGCTCACATGTAGAGATGCAGTCCTTCTACGAATAAAATGCCATTAGGTGAAAACTTAGAGGGCCTGAAGTTGCTGGAGTGCTTGAAGGGTAAGTTAGGTTCTTGCTGTGAATGTATAAAAGCCTCGTGAATGACTGAATTAATACATGAATGCTATTTCTCTTCTATTTTAATTAAGTAGCACTTAAGCAACGTTGGCACTTGACATTTAGGTCCCAGTTTGTAACAGCATCTGCTGTTAGCTTTGGGAACTTCAGAAATTGCGAGTGCCTGTCTTGTAGCTTAAGGACTGATTTTTATATATATATGTCTAAACAAAAATATATATAAAAAATACATATATGTGTGTGCGCATGTGTACTTTTTTTTAATGTATATATATGTTTCTTAGAAATTTATTTCCATATCTCTAAGCATCAGCCTTACCCTAACTGGCCATCCGGAATTATCAGTTGTTCTTAGGAAAACGTGACGCTGGGTCTGTGACCCCGTCGCAGCGCTGGCGCGCTGGAAACCCTCCTGTCAGCAGGCCCCACGGTTGCTTGTTCTGTCTCCATTTATGCCAGGTATGTAAGCATAAGCCTCACGTTAAGCATGTTTAAGAGATCTCGTTGATTACAATGGGAGTACTCCTAGAGCTTATAGCTGTGCAAATGTTTACATACCTGGCTCTTTCTGGGCCTATATAAAGATCTGTCTCCTTCTCTCTGCGAAGCCTTTTCTGTCTGCTGCTTTGAAATTTCCCATGCTTCACGCTTTCCCCTAGTCGGCAGGAGGCCGCCCGGGTCCTTACTAGGAGAAGTCCTAGCGTCAGAGGTTTGAAGGCAGCAGCTCGCTGGGGATTTAAGCGCTGGCTCAACCACCGAGCCATACCTTGGCACATGAGTGCATGCTGGTGGTGAGGTTCACCTTACCGGAGTGGTTCTGCACCAGTGTGAAGTCTGCCAGGGTTTTCCAAACTTGTTCTTTGTCCCCGCGTTGTCCTGCTGTCCCAGAGAACAGCCTCGCCTCATTACTTAAAGACAATAACTATTATCCTATATACTTTTAAAAGAAGCAGCACACTTTGCGTGCGTTGTTGCAGTTCAGAGAAGGTTGAACGTTGGAGCCCCGTTTGTCTAAACATTCCTACTCCCCGTGTACGTGCGTATGTGGGAATCCAAATATATATATGTAAAAAATGTATGTATGCGTGCAAAGATATCGTTTTTTCAAATAGATTTTCCTTCCAGGAGCTAATGTAACAGGAAGACCATGGAAAGGAATGACTTGTTGGTTGTTCCAGGCAGGGAATGCATTTACGTTAGTGAAAAATAAGCCTGGCCTTCTGTCAGTCATTCCTTCACTGGCTCTGTTTGCTTGACGATTACATTGTTGGTCTGTAGAAGGAAAAATAACCTACGAAAAGAGTCTTTTCCGGACTCAAAAGATTTATGCTCTGCTCTGTTGATGTTTTGTGCTAGCACTTATGTCAGTCCTGCTCTTAAACTGAGTGTGGTAATGATCCTTTAATACATTTTAAAGTGAATTTTGCTAGCTCAGATTTTTTTTTTTTTGTAAGTACATATGTAATAGTTGTACAGGTTTAAAAAAAATTCTTGCTGTTTATGTGCTGTAATAGAATATACAGTCAATGTTTACCTTCTATCAAGCAAATTCTGTGTGCAGTAGATCTTTATGGAACCTAATTTTAATGACTGCGATACTGCCCGTGCCTACGATGAAGGCTGGGATTCTGCTAAGCAGTCGAACACGTGCTCGCTTTCTCCAAATGGCTCTTCAGTACTTGTCAGAGCGCTGAAATGCCGGAGCTTGCACCCGGTTATTTTATGTCCCAGAATTAATGGTATGTGGAAGTGGCAGGCACATCCATATTTCCAGAGCGCCCTTTGGAATACAGTGTTGAGAATACATCTGTTCTGGAAATGCCGGTCATCGTGGCCTGCAAGCGGTGGTGTGATGGAAAGATGGTCCTGAGGGAGCTGCCGGATCAGAGCACACAACCACAGCGGGTAATCAGGCCTCCCAAACTGCCGTGGTTACTGTTAAAATATTTACAGCTTTACCTTGTGCTTAATTAATGTTCATGTGGTGTTTGTGGTATTCTCCAAACCCACAAAGCACTACTGAGGTTCAGTAGCACTGGGTTTGCTTAAAGGATTTGTATCACTGCAGCTATGCCAGTCGTCCTGATGGACAGTTTCCCCCTTCTGCTGTACACAGTGACTAGTTTGTGCTGGGAATTCAACTTTGTCTCATCTCTTCTTACTATATATGGAAAATTATGGTTAAAGGAATATATGTGGGTGTTCCTTTAGAGCAGATCTTACGCTTGCAGTGGGAAACGGGCACCCTAGGTTTAGTGGTAGGAGATAAAGCTACCTTTGAAGTGTTACAAATGCTTCTAGCAAACAGGGGTGAGCTGACTTCACTGGGAGCTTTGGGTAATGCTAATGCTTGGAATGAGCCTGGGGCTGCGTGTGGATAGAGCTGAAGGAGAACTGCAAGTCAGTGGGAACATTGCATGAGGGAACCTGCAGTGACAGCTTCGGTCTCTCTCGAGGGATGACACCAGACCTGTCGGTAGACAGCTACATCAGGATGTGACAGGTCTGAGTTAAACCGAAATAAAAATAAAAAAAAAAAAATATTGCAGCTGTGCTACAGGTATCCCATGTGACCTTAAGCAAGCTTCTTAGTCGTTCCGTGACTTGGGTCTGTATTACTAGAAGCAAGAAAAATAATATCTCCTGTATCTCTTCTGTTTATACGATGAGTGATTCGGGATGGAACACTCTCACTATACCACCGTGCAGCACATAACACAGGGGAGTCTTAAGCAACTAATATAAATAAGAGATGTTCTTCTTCCAGCTCGAGGGATAACAAAACCTTTAGAAATCTAGCTTGTTTAAATGAAGCTAAACAGATTGGATTTGGTATGATAACTATTGGTGTGGCAACTATCTGTCACTACTGCTGCTCAAGCACAGTCTTCTATCTGTGTGGAAAAACATAAAAATAAAGGGTTATTCAGAGTATTGTACAAAGCCTTAGATGACAGCAGCCATACCCGTTGCCATTCTGTTTGGCCTTCGTGCCCCTTGCATCTGCTATGGGACAAAAGGCAGTGGGGAATTGAGCCCACTTAGAGTGAATCAGACATCCCAGGAATCCCTGGCACCTCCCTTCCCTTCCTGCCTTTGGCTTGCTCTCTGTTAACATTTCTTTCTATTGAGAAAAGGAACAACAATATTGTTTTATGAACTATTATCAGACATGTACACTTACTTTAAAGGCATGGTCAATTTTTACTGAGCTTGTATTTATCGTCTAAGCACATTTAGTTTCTTTATCAGAATGCCTTTTAAAAACAAAAGATGTCATTGTAACAAAATATGACTTTGAAACTTTCTTTAGAAAAGCTGATCATAGAATGGTTTGAGTTGGAAGGGACCTTTAGCAGTCATCTAGTCCACCCCCCCTTGCAATCAGCAGGGATATCTTCAACTAGATCAGGTTGCTCAAAGCCCCATCCAACCTGACCTTTGATGTTTCCAGGGATGGGGCATCTACAGTCTTTCTGGGCAACCTGTTCCAGTCTTTCTGGTACCACCCTCATCATAAAAAAATTCTTCCTTATATCTAGTCTGAATCTACCCTCTTCTAGCTTAAGTTCATTACCTCTTGTCCTGTTGCAACAGGCCCTGCTAGAAAGTCTGTCCCCATCTTTCTTATAAGCCCCCTTTAAGTATTTGAAGGCCCCTATAAGGTCTCCCCAGAGCCTTCTCTTCTCCAGGCTGTCTCCAACTCTCTCAGCCTGTCTTCACAGGAGAGGTGTTCCATCCCTCTGATCATTTTTGTGGCCTCCTCTGGACCTGCTCCAACAGGTCCATGTGTTTCTTGTGTTGAGGACTCCAGAGCTGGATGCAGTACTCCAGGTGGAGTCTCACCAGAGCAGAGTAGAGGGGCATAATCCCCTCCCTCAACCTCCTGGCCATGCTTCTTTTGATGCAGCCCAGGATGTGGTTGGCTTTCTGGGCTGCAAGCACACTTTGCCGCCCCATGTCCAGTTTTTCATCCACCAGTACCCTCAAGTCCTCTGCAGGGCTGCCCTCAATCCCTTCATTCCCCAGCCTGTATTGGTACAAGGGGTTGCCTTGACCAAGGTGCAGGACCCTGCACTTGGCCTTGTTGAACCTCATGATGTTCACGTGAGCCCACTTCTTGAGCTTGTCTAGGCCTCCCTGAGTGGCATCCCATCCCTCAAGTGCAGGAACTGTGGGACTTAGCTTGCTGTCATCACCGCAAAGGACAAGTTTTATTCAACAGATGTCCATAATTTTAAGTAGCCATAATACAATGTACATAATATCTGGGACCTGGATTCAGATTCTGCTTATCTCAGAGGCTGGGTGCTAGATGATGCAGCTGAAAACACCTCTAACCTTCTGGGAAGCTTGACTCTTGTTAGTGCTGCTCAACCAATTTTAACCCTGGTGCTGCAAAAACTCCACCCCCCGTGGCAATGATCTGTCCCGTGGCTATCTTTTTGAGAGGAGATCATGATTTGGTAGGGGAGCAAGAATTCTGGAAAGCAGTTTGGTAATCTGCAATAAGATACAGTGGAACAAATCTCAAAGATCAGATTAGCTCAGAAGCTGAACCTTCTTCAGCAAGCACATTAAAATATTTCAGTAGCATTTTTCTCTCCTAACAAAATTTTTATAGAACTTGGTTGAGTACCAGTAGCAACCGTTGGTTTAGAATCAGGGCTTGTTGTTTTGGGGTTTTTTGGGGTTTTGGGCAGGAGGAGGGTTCCCCCCAAGATGAGAAGCATGAACTGAAGAACCCCATGATTCCCCTGAAGGCCTTTTAATTTCACAGTCTGATCAAGGAAGGATGAGGCATATACTCAGACATGTGACAATACAAGTCCCTAAAATTGATGTCTAATCTTTTATTTTTACTGACCCTAAAAAGATATAAAAGCAAATAACTATTTCTCCCAGATGGAAAGTTACGCTTCAAGCCATGGGGGTAGGCATGTTTTGAGGTTTTTTTTCCATAAGGTTTCAGTTTCAGGAATAAAGACTCTGCAAGAGATTCTCAGACTTTATTTATGTGTTTGAGAAGAAGGATGAATGAAGAAAAAGATATCAATATATAAATTTTAAATTCTTGTGTCTCACAACTTTAATCTTTTGTCATGCTTTTGTGGAAACAGCTCATACCAGAATGTTGAGTTTCCCAATTTTTATGAGTATTTATTCAAAGGTTCTTTGGAAGGGAACTGAGCGTTCAGATCTGAAGGTGCCTTTGAAATATCCATCCTTGAGCATTTCTAGAATGTTTCAACTCTCACTGTAGATGACTGAAGTATTTCTATTGTGTTAGAGAGCATCTTCAAAGAAACTTCAGCTGCTTGCTGGGACAATATAAAGAGACATTGATGTGACTCCACTAACATTTCCCCAAATTTGCCAAAAGCCAAAAATACCCAAACCCC
>KZ506768.1:15891-74390 GCA_002844005.1 Limosa lapponica baueri | reverse complement strand
TATCTCCTTTTTGGTTTTCTCTTGCTTTAAGTAGGACGTAGAGAAAAAGCAAACCTACCAATTATTCCATGACATTTCTGCTAGTGAAAATGCACTTACCTAACATCTGGAAGGAACTAGAGTGTTTATACTTTTCAAAACCTCCTGAAGGCCTTGGGAGTGCATGTCTTTTTGCAAATCTGATTCAGATAAATGAAATTTGAGCTTCTAAATGACTCTGAGATTTGGAAAATACCACCGGTTAATTCTTATGACAGTTAAATGATAATCAATTTGTATAATGAACCAAATCACCTAGGATGGTATTAGCTTTCAGTAAATGCAAGCTTTTGTTCGGATTCAGTGGAGTGAGAAGAGTCTTCTCCCTACATAAGCAAATGTGTTCAACATTCCCACTGAACTTACTAGAACTGCACATGTAAGTGAAGTTGATTGTATGTCTAATGCAGGATCTGTAGAACACCAGAAGCAAAAGGTTAAAATATCAAGCCTTTTTTGTTTTTTTCCAGTAATTGACAGATGTGAAACTAGTCCTCTTCACATGAAATTGCATTTTAATCGTTATTTTACCCCCAACCCCAATCAAAAATGCCCTAAAATTCATAAATTTGTCAATTTGGTATAATCATCCCTTTCTCCACATCATTAAAACCAGCCTTGGTGTTTGATCCAGTCATTATTTTATGCTTTATAACTCTAAGCAACAAGTCTAAGTTCTGCTCCAGTGATTTCCTTTTGGCTATGATGCTTAACTGATAATATTTCATTTAGAAATTAATCATATTCTCTTATTGTTGAAGTTTTATAAAAATGAAATGTCACAATCAAAGACAGGTGTACGCCCTTTATTGAGCTGACGGAGAACATGTTATTCATTTTCCATTCTCCATTTCCATACAAACGCTGCCTTATAAGATGGCTGAATGTGAGAAAGTTATAGCATCACTCTGCAAAACGATAAAATTTGGCACGATACAGGGATTCTGTAGTTCCTGAGATAGCGAAGAGGAGCAGCCCTTCCTTTTCCACTACTCAAACTCCTGAGGGCTGCGCATTTATAACATATTAAAAAAAACAGTTCCCTCCCACAGCAATAACAAATTGCAGAGCGTCTACCAAAGCTTTAAGGACAGCACTCAAAAAGTGGCAAGGAAAAGAAAACACATTCGGAGTCATTCTGTTTCACAGGTGTGGACTTAAGCACATGTTGCCTGTAGTTTCCAGGCACATGTACAGTAGCTTGTTATAAAGCTTAAACTTGATCCTCATTGACAGCTATAAGACTGAAAAATATGTTGAGGCAGGATGTAAATCCGTACAAATATTGGAGATATAGCAATGGAAAAAAAAAAGAAATCTTCCCACGGCAGCAGCGAGGAGGAAATACGTATTTTGAACTAAAAGGTTAACCTTGAGGATAAGCTCGTTACCTCATGGTGCTGTCACACGTGGCATTGTCACAAATGAGTGCCAACCTGTAATCGCTCGGTGATAGATACTACATGGCCTTTTTGTGGAAACTGCAAATTTCACTGAATTTCACTGAATTTTTTTTAGAGTTGGAAGGGACCGTTTAGATCATCTAGTCCAACTCCCCTGCTGAAGCAGGATTGCTTAAAGAATGCTACTCAGGACTGCATCTAGGCCCCAGAACGAGTAAAGGTCTGCCAAAGATGGGCTGGATAGTGGTGACAACCCAGTGCAAATCCTACACCAAGCACACGCCTGTGACCTAAGGGAAGATTAGCATTCGCGAAGAGGCGCAATACAACCTGGAGAGTGTAGGTGTCTACTGAAAATCTGTATTCCCATGCACAGGGGCAGGCTGTAACCTTCCGTTCTTCTTTAATTTGCCTTGAATTGCAATGTGTCCAGGCATAGTTATGCAAACCGGGGATCTGCGTGGCGCAGGGATTCTCTTGAGCCACTGTTTCTTCCCCAGTCTGAGACTGTCATAAAGCTCTTGGGTTGGATAATGGATTACAAGGTCAGATCTCTGCCACTGAGATTCATAACGTATGGCTTGCCCTGCCATGGATTGCTTGCCTGCATGGGTTTTCGAAGAACAAAATCACTCCAGGGGAGTTATTTCCACAGCTAAAGGAAACTGTTCCGTTGTTTCTTGGGTTGTCTTCCTCTGCCTGCCATGGAGGAGGCAGCATTCTTGGCGCTTTGGTGAAGATTAAGTCACATTACTGTGTGATTTTTTTTAGCAGAGTGACCGATGTAGGTGTATCTGAGACCAGATTTTGGTATGCCGTGTGCCAATTTTGCTGCCAAAGCAGTCCCAGCTCCTTAGAGGCAGAGCCCTCTGTGAGCTGGGCTGCCCTCTTCCATTGCAGGGGAGGAATGGCCAACACAAGATAAAGGCCAGATCGCAGGGCCACCTCTCCCACTTACTTGTAGCTGAGTTCTGCACTGATATTGGGAAAAAAAAAAAAAAGGAAGAAAACCTGAATATTTATGGAGGAAAAAAAAAGTTATTTCTTTGGCACCACTTCTGTCTTTTCCTCTGAACTGTAGCTTCTCATATGCCTTCATATCCCACATCTGTTTGCTGGATCTGATTGTGAATGCACACTGGATGCCTCATTATGCGTAGATTGTAATCTCTCTGTACATAAATTAATCTTTTTACCAGTCTGGCTTTGCTGTCAGCTTGTTATGTTGGTGGCCTTTGAGACTTTATTGCACTTTCTGTTGATGAAAGAGAGAAAGTTTTGCATTACAAACTATAACCTCCATAGCCAGGGGGAGGGACGGCATATGCTTGAACAGGCTATTTCAAAGTCTTTCAGGAGAGAGGACCAGGAGAGCAGGTGAACCACGGCCTCATCTGTCCCCACTGTCTGGTGGCAGTGAACAGTGTGTGTTCCAAAGAGAAGATAAGGAGAGTGCAGCATTCCCATTGCATCCCTCTCGCTTCTGGCAATTTTTAGGAATGAGCTGAAGAATGTTCCCAAACCATTGTGTTTAATAGCTAATGACTTTTGGTTTAAGAAATCCGATCCTCCCTTCGGTCAGTAATATGTACTGAATAATGTCCTCAGATCCCTGCCAGCCATGTTTTCCATGAATCTTTGAAGATCTGTGGAAACTCGTTGGGCTCATTTTTCAGTTTCTTGTTATTGAGATCAGCAGAGCCACTCCAGCTGAGGCCATCTAAGGATCTGACCTTTGGATTCATGTCTGCTCTAGTGTGCTTTCTGCCACTGCTGCAGATAGTTGAGTGACCTGGTGATCTGTGTAACTGGTAAAGAGTCTGCCTGACTGGCAAAATTCAAAGAAGTGGGAAGGGAAGGCCGTTTCTTTATTTCTACGTGGCCTTTGGGATTGAAAAGGCTTTTCATTAGTTAGGTGTGTATACATGTGTCTGGATATTTGAGGAATAATTTTCCAAAATTTTACAGTCTCATAAACACGCTGGGTTTCATCTTTTAAAAGCATGGCCCTGGCACATGATAGGAAGAAAGGGCTTTTGTTCTGAAAGAGTTTTCTCAGTCATAAACCATGCATTTAGCTACTGAACTTGCCCACATCTTGTTACTGTTTTCCCTCCAAGTATACAATACAGTGTCAGATTAGACATTCTACAGTGTATTACAAGTCTTCCTTTTAGTTTCACATAAACAAAACTGATAAATATTGTCCATCAGGGTTACTATTTTTTAACTGCATATGTTGAAGTTGTGGTCATGAGCAGTGTAAGCCCAGGCAACTTTTGTAGCTCCCTTTGCTGACACTAAAGGTTTTCTAATTTTCTTTTTAATTTCTTTGAACTATAAATAGAAGAAATGTACTGCAATGCTTTATTCCCGATGACAGAATATACAACACTCCATATGCCTGAGTTTTGGCTCGGATTCGGCCAGATAGATGTTTGTAGTTTTTTCATGTGCTATTGATGATTCAAGGGTTAGATAAATTTACTGTAGTGGGAGGTATTGGCAGAAGTAATACTTGTATAAACATGATCCTTTTAGTTATAAAATAAAAACTACCACTAAATCACTTGACTCCCAGTTGCACACATCCAGAAGTTCTTTCTCATTCCCCGGGACAAGGTTTGGTAAGTCCCTTCTGGTCATGAGTTGCTTTCAGAGGATGATTTAAACTGTAGATTATTCTGTTGTATTCTGCTAGGAAATGGGTTGGCAAACCAAGTCAAACACAGTACATTTGCATCCTGGTTTTTAGTATCTAGGAGTGTAACAGAGATGTATTTCAAGGATGCTTGCTTCGGTTTCATACATTAAGGTGGTAAATAGGCCACTTGTTAGTAGCTGATATATTGTGTATGTCCATGTGCATCCATGCGGATTTGATAAACCCATGTGTAATAGATGTCTGTTATTGACACTAAGACTGCTTCATTTCCAAATGCAGTTTCTTGCCTGGGAGATCGATGCAGTGCAACAGAAGAGTCTTACTTTTAATCTTTTTTTGGTTGTTCACTTCTAATCCAGTTGCTCACTGATTTTGAAACTTCCTTCTATGAATTGTGCCTAACTGCACTACTGTAGCATCACATTATTATGGCAGGGACAGAATTATTGTTTTATGCAGCATTTGTTAGTGGCTCCGAAATTCAGATCCAGCTTGAACAAGAAATAAAAGATAATCATGCCTTTTACTAGCTGGGAATGACATTGTAAGTCACTTGCTGGGTTTTTCGGACACACAGTGAGTGCTTGACTTGTATCTTCTTTTACGTCACACCGTGAAAACCTTTGTAGGCCCACATGGTAAGGATTCCTCATAGAAGAGGAATGTTGGGTTGGCCATTTACATCAGTTTTAAGTTTGTGCTGGTTTGAAAAAAGAAATGTATTTGGGGGTCTGGATTATGGGACCTCAGATAATTTGGTGTTGTCACAGTGTGTAAGTACCAAGCTTTTAACGTTGTTTGATTGATTGATTGTTTCTTTTCTGTGCATTTTAGAAACAAGGAAACTAAGGCAAAAAAAGGTGGGGTCAGTACTAGGTCTGGTCTTGTTCAAGATATTAATCAATGACCTGGATGAGGGGACAGGGTGTACCCTCAGCAAGTTTGCTGATGATACAAAACTGGGAGGGGTGGCTGACACACCAGAAGGCTGTGCTGCCATACGGCAAGACCTGGACAGGCTGGAGAGCTGGGCAGAGAGGAACCTGATGAAATACAAGGGCAAGTGTAGAGTGCTGCACTTGGGGAGGAATAACCCCACGCACCATTACTGGTACAGGTTAGGGGCTGACCTGTTGGAAAGCAGCTCGGTAGAGAGAGACCTGGGAGTTCTGGTGGGCAGCAGTGTGCCTTTGTGGCCAAGGCGGCCGGTGGTCCCCTGGGGTGGATTAAGATGAGTGTGGCCAGCTAGTCAAGGGAGGTCATCCTCTCCCTCTACTCTGCCATGCTGAGGCCACATCTGGAGTACTGTGTCCAGTTCTGGGCCCCCCAGTTCAAGAAGGACAGGGAACTACTGGAAAGAGTCCAGCGGAGGGCTATGCAGATGGTCAAGGGAATGGAGCATCTCTCTTATGAGGAAAGGCTGAGAGACTTGGATCTGTTTAGCCTGGAGAAGACAAGACTTAGAAGGGATCTTATCAATGCTGATAAATATCTAAAAGGCGGGTGTCAAGAGGATGGGGTCAGGCTCTTCTCAGTGATGCCCCGTGCCAGGACAAGGGGCAACAGGCACAACCTAGAACACAGGAAATTTCATCTCAACATGAGGGAAAACTTCTTTACTTTGAGGGTGCCAGAGCACTGGAACAGGCTTCCCAGAGAGGTGGTGGAGTCTCCTTCTCTGGAGAGATTCAAAACCCACCTGGATGCGTTTCTGTCCGGCTGCTTTGGCAGGGGGGCTGGACTAGATGACCTCGAAAGGTCCCTTCCAACCCTTACAATTCTGTGCTTCTGTGTGATTTAAGGCCTCCTTCCCCCTCCTTCCCCGCTGCCTGCCCCCTCCCCCCCGCCCCCAATTTTGCTGCCCAAAATTTTAGGGGAGCTGAATATTTGGAGCTCTGACAAAGCTCAGTCAAAGCTTATTACCTCTTAAAAGCAGTCTGGACTTACTCGAGCTCCTAAATGCAGAGCTAGAAGCAAAATTTTTAGAGCTGTTTAAAAATATGTACACCTAAATACTACTTTATATTATTATAGGTGTCTATGAACAACAAGCAGTTGGAGTTTGTGTAGATACTTGGATATATACCTATGTATATGTCTATATATATGTGTATCCATATATATATACACATGTATGGTATCTGAAACATAACGAGAAGACACATAAAAAATATGAGAAAATAGCAATGCTTTGATTGAATTCAGGCTACATTTTTATGGTTTCCTGCTGTGAAGGCAATACCATCAGTGATGTCCCGGGAACATACTTACTGCTTTCTTTAAGGGGTCTTTATCAAGCATCAAATGATTCAACAGATCTGGAGGTCCAACAGTTACAGGACACGTCAGAAAATCTCAGTGTTAAGGTTATGGTTCTTCGGGGTGCTGGCTGCTGTCATCCAAAGCAGCGATCCCAAAGAGTTGGCAAGAATTACTTGGCTTGTTCTGTTCCCGTTGGCTAGGTGATTATATATGGGGGAAAAGTTGGAGTTGAAAGGCACTATTTTATTGGACTGACTTCAAGAAGAATTACACAATTACACACACAAGCTTTCTCTGTGTGACTCAGGAGTGTGGTTTTTTTAACTATGAAATGTGGTGTTATCTGCAGCCCAGAAAGGTTTTGTTTGACAGGTCTGGTAATCCCTTATGAACATCACCAGATTACAATTTTGATTTTGCTCTTTAAATTTTTTCCCCCACATCTGGCCATGCATTCATATATACCGTAAATGTATACACAGTCACACTGTTCAGGTTTAATGCCATGACTTACGAAAGATGACTTCAGGAATAAACTGTAAGCAAAGATTATTTGGAGAAGCAGTGGATGGCACTGTTGGATTATAATTATAAGGCAATAAAGCACACAAATCATAAATTACAATATTTTTTGAAAAATACTCAGGCTACATTATCCACTCCTCAAAAGGTATGAATTGAGGTTAAGCCTCAGAAGAATGTGACATTCAAATGGGCGTTGTTGCTCTATGGTATATTATAAAAACCATTGGGGTCAGCTGAAAAGAGGCCATGCCAGTTTGGTTTCCAACGTCTTGTGGTGTTTCCCTCATCCAAGAACCGCTGCTTATAAAGGATATATTTTTCTTGCATTGAGGGGTCCCGTTGCTAGGAGGGAAGAAGGGCTGGTGGCAGCATGGAGCCATGCTGGGGTGCTGTATGTAAATGTAAAAATGAGGGCATCTGTTCCCGTGCAGTGCAAAGGCCTATGCACACCTTGA
Organism: Limosa lapponica baueri; assembly: GCA_002844005.1. NCBI lineage: Eukaryota > Metazoa > Chordata > Aves > Charadriiformes > Scolopacidae > Limosa > Limosa lapponica. The sequence continues at coordinate 67,041 of KZ506768.1, read as the reverse complement.
ATCACACTCATCTTGACCTACACTAAGAAAACCATAAATTTTGATAACTTTGGGCTGATTGTGTGTACTGAGGTGAGTTTTACCCCGCCTTAATGTTGCTCCCTTGGGATACTACTTGTTGTCGGCTTTCCTTGGTATGGGCTGTGAAGGGACACGTGTTGCATGGTGGACCTGGCTTTTCCCCTGTGCTGTAAACATTTATTTCCTTTTTCACCACACTGCTTCCGTGGCTAGATTAGTAGAGGTGCAGATTACAAGGAACAAGCATTTTCAAGTGCTTGTTCCACTGCAACAATCAAAATAATTCCCACTATTAATTAGGGAACGCAACCAAATCAAAACACGGCAACAGCTAAAATAGGTGAACTTGTGTTAAAGCACAACCTGGTGCAACAGCTCCCATTCTTTCTTTGCAGTCAGGCAGATGTTACGGTTGGGTTTTTTTTCTCCAGGTCTTTCCCCATACCTGGCTCCTGCCTCACAGCTTGTGTTTGGTCATGCACCTACACAGTAAGTTGTGTCAGTCTCCGGGCACTGCCTGTTCTCCTCTGCTTTATGCTGTGTGCCTTTCTGGCAGTGAAAATGCCTGCTTTGCGATTTCCAGAGGGTGCAACACATTCTGGGGGGCCAGGGAGATACCCCTAGGGGTGTTTCCTCTTTTCTTTTGAGGAGTACCAGGCCACAGCAGTGAGGATCTGCGTTTTTAAAGACGACAAAACCAGCTGAGGTGTGCAGTGGCAGCTGTTTAACCTGCAGCGTGTAGGGTTCAAACCTTAAAATGTTTTTATGCCAGAGTCAGGCTGTCCCACTCACTGTGTTTTGAAAAGGGGAAGCTAGCTCCTGGTGCTACCCAGGAAAAGGAAAGAAATTAAAGGAGGTATAAAATGAAATAAAATATGGTAGTCTGAAGGAAAATACCTGCTGAACCAGCCCTGATGGGGAAGCAGCTGCTCTCAGCCAATGGCTCAAGGAAGGGAAGAAAGCCAGAGGTCCTGAAGAGATGGAGAGAGGTGGGGAGGAGGGAGCGAGAGGAGAGCAGAGCCTGAGACAATGGGGTGGAGGGTTGGGGAAGCCCTGACTGTGCCTTCCCCTTAGCTCCTGCCCTTACCGCAGCCACGGAGCATCGCCCTGGCATTGCCGAAATGGGAACCCGTGCTGTACGCGGGAAGGGGGGGGGGGAGAATAAAACCAGATGTCAGATGGGAAGGGGGGGAGGAGGAGGTTTGTTAGAAATACAAAATACTGTTTGTTTTTTAAAATAAAAAATAGTAGGAAGTGTGATGAAGGAAGCTGAGTGTAGGCGGGAAGGAGTGCAGAAGGAAGAGAAAAGGAAAGGAAGGGGGGAGGAGAGATCTGAGGAGAGGTGAAGGGGAGATCGGGGCAGTGCTCTCTCCTTTAACTCGATATACCATTTGAAATGGCTATATTTAGTTAAGAAATACTAACATATGGCACTCATATAGCATATGGCACTCAAAATAGTTAAGAAATACACTTGTCTTGCAGCCAAATGCTGCCTTCAGTTGCATGAGTGTAAGTGAGGATAGGATTTATTTCGTACAAGAATGTTTCTCAGATTGCTCTGACTGTTAAAATAAAGTGATGGGAGGGAGCTTCCCTTCTATTTTATCTTGAACTCTTTTTCCTCTGTGTGCAGAAACTGAATCCCCAGGGCAGAGAGGGATATGTGTACCAAAAAGATTCCCTCCACCCTCCCAATCTCTGTCTGGCTTTGAGTTCAGAAAAGCTCTCACTGAGGGTTCACAGAAGTCAATGGAGAGACTTACAGTCATTTCAACAGCCGCTTAGTAGGCTCACAATATCCACAAAGTTGGGACAGTTTTATAGGTTTTATTTTTATTTTCTTAATTTAACTTTGTCAAAATACTTTTTTCCATTTGGAGATTAAAGAATACGCACAAAGCCATACTGCCAAAGGAGATCTTTCTTCTTGCCTTGGAAACTGTATGGATTTGTGAATTAAGTGAGAGTGGAAAATCCTGATTTCTGTTTCTCGTTCTGTCCCTGACTGGTCTTAGTAATCATTTGCATCTGCAGAGCAGTTCTTAAACTTCCTGTTGCTTGGTTGTATTTAAAATTGGAGGTGCCATTTGAAATGGGAGACACAGTATGAAGGTTGTTGCATACACATGGGGAAAGGAGTAGTCCCTGTTCCTTAAGAGTTTATAATATAAATGGACAAGAGACAATGGGAGGTGAATGGAACGATTATCATCCCATGTGAAAAGCTGATTTTTACTGCATGGAGGAAACACTTCAATACTTTCCTACTTAAAGAAGTCCCTCCACTGGAACCAGGATAATATTTACACAAAAAAATCCAACCCCTTTGCACCAACAAGTAAGAAAACAATGTTTATTCTGCCCAAGGAAGGGGGATGCTTTTCCTGCTGTTGTTTGTGACCTAATGATGGGATCCTGACAGTCCTCAGCTACTGAGGTCGTGTTCAACAGCATGGTGAGAATACGAGTTTCAGCTCCACATGCTAGGTCTCCTGATCCTGGGTCCTGAGCTGTGTAGTTTTAGACCACAGTAGCTGATTAACTTTACTTTTCTTGCTTACATGTGGCGATGCACATCTTTCAGCAGATTCTCAGTCCTGACTGCTGCTGTTCTATAGGGGTTAGTTGAGGCTATCCTTCAAAACATGCTCATTACATCCATCCCTCAATGAAAGGAATACTTTAAGTGGGCTAAAAGGTGAAGGAGAAATACAAATGTGAATTAGAGACATCGTACTCAGCTGTGCCAATTACATGCTTGGCACAGGTGATGAATTTGTGTACTAATAATTGTGGAGGGACAGGGATGATATATGGTAGATTAAGAATAAATTTCAGGAGGGCATCCACTTTGCTTAGCCGGAATTTCTCTAGGACTCCCCAGACTCATGTCTTGATTGGTACTTTTTGTATCTCTGCAAGAAACAGGGAGTACGTATCCTCCTCCTTCAACTAGCCAGCGGAGTTCTTAAAGTGCTATTCAGAGTGCTATGTAATTTGGTTTACAAGCTCAGGTTTAGGCAATGTTTTGTGCTGTTGTGTAGCATAAAATCTAGGTACTGTGCTTTCAAAATAGCTGGGCACATGAACTGCGGTTCCAATAACGATGGAGGTGCCAGGAAAACAATGTCTCCTTTCTAATGCATCTTCCTGCAAGAAAAAATCGGGGGTCTATTTTTTTGTTTCACAGTCATTCTTGGTTGTAAACACTTGAAATGGTATTCTTCATTCCCCTGTTATATTAAGTTTAAAGACATCATAAACAAGGAACTGTGTGTATTATACATCCTATCAATAAATATCAGTTTTGGTGAGATGAATGAAGAAATGCTGTGGTAAATACATAACTAAAAGCATATAGTTTGTTACTGAACTCATATAAGCCAGGAGGGCAGTGTTATTAGCGTAATCCATCCCTTCTGATTTATAAATCACAGAATTGTAGGGGTTGGAAGGGACCTTTCAAGATCATCTAGTCCAGCCCCCCCTGCCAAAGCAGGGTCAGTCAGAGCAGGCTGGACGGGAATCCAGGTGGGTTTTGAATATCTCCAGAGAAGGAGACTCCACAATCTCTCTGGGCAGCCTGTTCCAGTGCTCTGTCACCCTCAAAGTAAAGATGTTTTTCCTCATGTTGAGATGAACTTTCCTGTGTTCTAGCTTGTGCCTCTTGCCCCTTGTCCTGGCACAGGGCATCACTGAGAAGAGCCTGACCCCATCCTCTTGACACCCGCCCTTTAGATATTTATCAGCATTGGTAAGATCCCCTCTCAATCTTCTCTTCCCCAGGCTGAACAGACCCAGGTCTCTCAGCATTTCCTCCTAACGGAGGTGGCCCATTCCCTTGATCACCTTTGTAGCCCTCTGCTGTACCCTCTCCAGCAGTTCTCTGTCCTTCTTGAACTGGGGGGCCCAGAACTGGACACAATACTCCAGATGTGGCCTCAGCATGGCAGAGTAGAGGGGGAGGATGACCTCCCTTGACCTGCTGGCCACGCTCTTCTTAATCCACCCCAGGGGACCACTGGCCTTCTTGGCCACAGGGCCACAATCACGCTCAATAGCCTGAAACAGGAGCACACCGTGTATTATCTCCCCTAGCTCTGCCATATCTTGTGAGGGTTCTGAATTTTATTGAAGTTTGCTATTCTTTAAGAGCATTTGAACTTCTTGGCTCACTAGGACAGCAATGTCTCATACAACCCAATTAGTGTTATATCACCATCGCTCCCTATCATTCTGCTCCTGAACTTTTATTGCTTCCTCCGCCTGCACGCTCCTTGTTACCTTTGTAGTTCTCATGAAGATTTCCGGAGTGTGAGCCTACACACCACGAGATGACCTGAAAAGCCATGCCACACAAAGTGCTTAGTGATGTGTATGTTAGTCATTTGCCTAACGAAAAGTTCCGCTTATGCCAGTTGTTTGCAGATACCCTAGAATGCTCTTTTGCTTACTATAATTTCTTCTTTAGAGCTCTTAGTCACTTCTTAGTCAGACCACCCCCAAGGGAAAAACTCTCCCCCAGACTTCTCATCTTTTTTTTTTCCTTTTTTTTTTAATGCAACCTCCAGAGTAAGCAGATTTCGTGAATGCACCTTGCAGCTTTGCATTAGTCAGAATGCTCTAATAAATCACGTCATCTTCCCTGCTCTCCCTAGCCTTGGAGAAAGTGGGCAGGGTTTCAGCATCTATTTCCAGTGCCAGTTTCTACACAGAGAGAATTAACATTATTGAATTCTCCTGCTATGGAATGACAAATCAATTGCTTTTCTTTTGTCTGTGAAGAGTCGTTAGAGAAAGCAGATAAAAAAGAATCTGTGATTAACAACTGGTTGCTTCTTTTTGCCATTGAAAACCTACTTTTAAAGCAAATGTTTAAATAATATTAACATGCCTTCACTTCAAGCCATGTAGCTCATCAAGCTCTCAAACGCTTTTCCCCCCCTGGTCCACAGGCTGGTCCTTTTCCTGCAGGTCACCCTTCCCTGGCTTTATGCTTAGAGCTCAGGCTTTGCGACAGCGGGTGCCCGGCTTTGCCTCTTGCTGTGGCACAGCCACGCGCTGATGGATCTGCCACCAGGTCGTTGCTGCCTTCTCCCCCTGGCTGCCTCGGGGACACCACCCCTGGCTGCTTCCTGTCACGGTCCTTCTCTGGGTCTGTTATATCAATTGCGCTAAAGAAACAGGGAATAAACCTGTGTCCTCTCCAGAGGCTTAAACCTACAGTCATGGGGAGATTTTTCCTTTCAAGAGGAGGAAAGAATCTGAACAGCCTCTCGCATGAATATCCCACAGTATTCGTGTAACTTTTTCTAAAATTAAATTCATCCGTGTTATGTCTATTCCTTTCCAATGTTTTCCTGATCACACGATGCGATCCTTCCAGTGGAGACAACTGGTTTATATTCCCTTGTGAGCAAAGTGGAAACTTGTTAATGAAAATGTCATCACAGCAAATGCTTTTAATTCTCTCATAACCACAGGCAGCAGTATGTATAACATTCACTTGCCAGCCCCCTGTATGCCTGTCCATTGCAGCTACTGCTTGCTCTGGGGCAACTGCATGGTTTGGTTCTCTTTCTACAGATGCTAGCAGAGGTTTTGGCTTTTCAAGAGAGTGTATTAATTTCATTGGCTAAATTTTGACCTGAAAGAAACCTTTTGCCAAGTGGTACCCAGTCAAAGCCCTGGGAGCTCCTGATACCTGGGAGTAACTCCTTGCATTTCCACAGGTGCTTTAAAAAATAAAAGACCCCAAAGACTAGTGCTCTCTGTCCATATATATAAATAGTTGCACTATTTTAACAGGCTGTTTTCTTACCCTTATACTCTTAAGCATTTGGGCCCACTACCATACTTACAAATACCTGTATGGCTCATTTCTGGGCCTGGAACCCTATTCAATAAAACTTAGAAGCATGCGCTTCAAGAGGAAGTCATGCTTAACTCAGTCCCTGTGCCACAGGAGATGAATGAACACATACAAGGTAGACAACAAAGCTGTTGAAAGAGTAGAATAAATGCGTAGTTTCATAGCATGTATAGAATTGATAACTACCTGTTTTTGTGTGCCTGCTTGCTTATTTGTGTATGTAGCTGCTTAGTTACTCTTCAGGCAGAAGCCTGCTGGCCACAAGACGATGCTTTGACAGGCCTGGGAACAGAAAGAAGGTAGGAAGATTTGAGAGGCTTTTTTCAAAAAAAAAAAAAAAACCAACCCCCAAGCAGAGCTCCAAGCTGGAAATGGAAATACTATATCAATATTTTTGTGCTCAGTATATTGTTGGAGGTGCAGCTACCAGATTTGCACCTCATCATTTAAGTATTCTGCTGTTCCAATCTTTTTCCCAAGGCATGTACCCTATATTTACCACCAGATTAACCCCCGGCCTCCTGGTATGATATGCTGGCTGTTTTCTGGCAAACACAGTTTGAGTTGCCTTTTTCAATAGTTCACACCTCATTTTATACCCTCAGATAAATTGGTACCTTTTCAGTCCTGCTACTATTTTTAGTAGAAAGTGTTTTCCCTTGTGGAGCCAAGGAGATGTGAAACAACAGTATTTACTAAAAAATCCATCTGTCCTTTTTTCCCTCCTGAATTTTAGGATTTTTTTTTTCACGTGCCTAAATATGAGCTTCCTACACGCATACTCCTCCCTCTCACTCTTCTCCTGATAACTCATATATTCCATGTCTTAGGAGACTGATTATGGTACAGAGCATCCTCAGTTCTGCGAAGGTGAACAAACAAGGCCTTCAAAATGAAAAGTTAGAGAAACTCGGGAAACCACCCTCGGTGCATTGACCAAAGCAAACTATGTACTTTGTATTGCATGGGAGACAGAAGCCTGACAACAGTAGCTACACAGGATTACAGTTTAATCACCTCTTATTTTATTTTCAGGTGGCTGTTTAGTGGCAGCAGTAGCCTGGTTTAGCACTCTGAACTATCTCTATCATTCACCAAGGGCACGAACCTGAAAAGGGTTGTTCCAAAGCAAAAATGATGCAATATCCTTAAGAGGAGATAAGTGCATCAACTACTGAAGCGCTACTAAAAGTGCTTTAAGTACTTTTAATCATCGCGCTGAAGATATTCAGTGGCTGAAAAGGCGTGGGTTTTTGTGACTCCTTTTATTGCATCAGGTCTAGTTGTTTTGGAAGGAGTTATGATAACATAAGGTTATATATTGCTATCAATGCTAGCAGGATTGGGGACACAAATCCATATTTACAGATTTTCATGCCTTTCTGGCTGGCTTAAGATCTAAGATAAATGTGTGTAGTGATGGTATGTGGCAGATAGAAAAGCAAAGCTCTATACGCAGTACGTACTACTGATGAGTTCAATTACTATGTACATTGCCAAGTGCAACCTGAGCACAACAATAACAGGAAAATTAGTTCAATTAAGTATATAAGAAAAACATATAAAAGTAGAAACTTCTCTAAATAGTTTAAGTGTCTCCAGCTTCCTACACTTGAGCCAAGCTGCTTGTTTTCAGATCCAGAGAGATATATTGCTTAGTTTTACAAGATATAATGTGTTTAATATGTATGTTTCCCCTGCTTCTCCTTGGGACTAGCTGAGCATCTTCCAGACAATAACAGATTTATCTCGGCAATCACTAAGAAATTTTTGTAAACCCCTTTTTACTGCTTATCATCAGGGATGCTTAAATCCTCATAGCTGCCATGGTTTTAACTGTACTTCTGAGTGCTATGAGTTAAAGCCGACAAGGGAGCTCTAATTTTTAGGCATCTTGGTACTATTGCCTCAACCTGGAGTTAGGCACGAAGGCTGTATGTGCTGCGAGTGGGAAGGATCTTCAAACAACTAGCTTCAATGATACAGCAGTAAATAAAAAGGGAACAAATGTATGTGTGTGGTGACTGGAAGTGGGCTGATACTCATGTGCTGGTACGAGGGGAGTGGGTAAACCCGGTTTGTGTGCATTTATTCTTAGCTATGAATGTACCTGGAAGCTAACTGACTGGGAGTAACACAGTTAAGCACGTCTCCCTCTTCAGGCTTAGGGGCTTTAATTCTCCTCTGTAAAATGGTACCTCCTTCCCTTTGGGTTTGGAGATGTCTGAAGATGCTTTGTTGTTGGGTATTGGTAAAGGTCAGACTACAGCCTCTTATGAGTGGATCTAGTTTCCATTCCTTTATCAAGGTGAAAAGCAAATTAATTCAGAAAGAGTATTTTAAGAAACAAGGGAGTAGTCATCATTTGAAGTCAAAGAAATTCATCAACTGCTCCCAGTCTTTAGTGTTTCCCTTTGATTAATATGCTGGTACCTTTTGCTGGCCACAGCTAGACCTCTTCCTAGCAATGAGCTCCCCAGAGTGACTAAAGGGCTTTTAAAAAACAAAACAAAACAAAACAAAACAAACAACCAAAAAAAACCCCAAACAACCTCTCCCTAATTCCCTCCCCAAAAAAATCAACCCAAATTTGATTAAAATAAAAGCCAAGAACATTTTTAATTAGAAAGACCTCAAAGTAGTGCTATCAGACAGAACAGGAATTTTAAAAGGTATGCATACCTCCTCTTTACAGCATGTCTCACCAGGTTGGTTGCTGCTTCCAGCCAACTTGGTGATTTTCTTAGTTTAGCACCAAGTGTTAGCAGATCACAAGAAGATGCTTCTTCGCACCTGGACCCCTGCCTATCTATTTCTTCCTAAAGCTTTCCATGTCACTTGAGACCTTCTTGCCTCCTACGGCACCTTGCAGGCTCAGTGGCTGTCAGTGTAGGTCTTTACGCTCCCCTTCCTAAAGGCACGCGTAACAAATAGCTGCCGCAGCTAATTTTGGTGGCTTTTCTCTCATCATGTGAGTTATGGTGGAGTCCACCCTGACACAAGCCTCTCCAACCATGAAATAGGAAGCTCAGGCAACGAACCGAGAGGTTCGGTTTGAATGGTGAGGGTCAGGTGCCTAAAAATGAGCGGCGGTCATGCTCAGTGCAGGGCTGTGCACTTAGAACCAGGGGACTGACCTACAGCAGACCCAGAACGTGACACCTTTTCTTTTTATAAGGCCAAGAGAGGAGATCTTTCCACAGACGGTCTGCCCTCCATTTTGAATTCAGCTCAGAAACAAGCATTACTCTTAATGGAGAAGGTTACTAGAAACAGGCGCGCTTTGAAAGCAACTGCAAAGAAAAAAATACGAGTATCAAAATGCAAGAAAAGTTTCAAATCTCTTACTGAGCCTGCTTTTCTGCCAGTCAGAGAAAAAGAGGCTGAAGGGCGGTAGGAGAGAAGAGATTAACAGGAACTTCAGATTTTTCTTGGGGGGCGTGGGGGGGGAAGATATTGAGTTGTTGTCTACCTCAATTCTGGCACCGCTTGTGCCTCTGATTTTGAAAGGGAGCAGACCCTCAATTTAGAATAACTCCTTGGAAGAAAAACTTTTAGGCTCTTTTAAAAAGTTCAACTATGACAAGGATATTTGATAGACCATACTTGGTCTGGCTGAAAAAGACTAGGCCTTTCCCATGAGAAGAAACAAATATTTTCTGTCTAATTCAACAGTGTTCACTGCTTTTTCTTTCCCTTTTTTTGGGAACGGAGTTATAGCAGGGATGTGCATGTGGAAGTAGGAGAGGAGGAAGGGCTCCTGCTTCAAAGGGAAAAGAAGCGTCTTTGGTGTGTGAAGTACAAAAGAGGGTAAAATCCCATTAATAACAAGCATGCTTGTGGTACTGATGTTAATATCACACAATTTTTTTTACACTGTGGTCTCTGGGACTCCTGCCCTCTGCAAGGGTCAGCGCAAAGGCAGGCGCGCGTTGGGTTGGAGCGTTGGTGGTCCGTGCAGGAGAAATGCGAGTAAAGGCCCTGGGTTTCCTGTGCCGGTTCTCTTTCTCGACGTACTGAAACCACCCAGCCATGGCAAATAAATAGGCAGTTAGAGTGTGGGTGTGTAGTTGGCAGCCTAAGGAAGGATTTTAATGAGAAAGAGTGCCCACTCCTCCTCCTCCTCTTCCTCCCATTCCCCCCCTTTTTAGAATGAAATTGCAAGCATCTTCATTAGGGGACAGCTGGGGAAAAGCGGTTTCTTCGTTTATTGGAGTCTTTGCCTCTTCTCCAGGGTTTTCTGTTATCACGCGCTCAAGCTGTACCCTGGCTGGATTCCCTGCCACAGAGGAGTGCTCCTCTAGCCATGCAGCTCCCGGGGCAAGGCGCCCAAGTCCCGCACCTTTCTGCCATCAGCCAAACCCTATCTCCCCTTTAGAATACAAACCTCCTTTTTTTTTTTTTTTTTTAACTCACAATTGCATTCCTTCTTCCCCTCTCTCTCTCCCTATGGAAACATATTCCATAGGTTGGAAAAATCTGCGTGAATTGTCCCCCCAGGATCTCGTAGCTCCTGTTTCAAGCCAGCGTGCTGTAGGAGTTCTGGCCCCACCAAGCATTCCCTTGCGGCAGTAAATGGTACTTTACATTGTAGCTCAGGAAGCTTTCTTTTCCCTGCATAGCTGAGAGTGTTATTGATAAGACTCAGTTCTCTGTTGTCTAAGGACCATCTGTTGCTGGAAGAGGCAAATACTTTGCATTTTTGGTGATAATTTGTTCTATGAGAAAAGGCGACTGCTGAAATGAATTGATGGCTCAGTCCTGGAAAAGCGACTTTAATGATAAAGTCTGTCACCACATTTGGTATTAAATGGCATTAAATGCCATTGAGGTGAGAGTCACAGTGACAAGGTCCAGGACAGAGTAGGCAGGGATCACTTTTTTTTTTAATTGGTGAGTTTTCTTCAGTAGCAAAAGGTCATTTAAGAACATGCATTTAATGGATTAGAGAAGCCTCTTAGGCATCAGTCCTGGGTCTCACAACATTCTTGAGGTGGGTGCCAAAATGATGCCAGTTGACACACTGCTGTGGTTTCTTTCTTTATTTTTCCATCCCGCCATGAGGGATATTTAAGTCAGTGCTGAAACACGTCTGCGAGGTCCTGTTAGCAAGCTTGTACTGCGGGTTCCTGAGTTGAACTGGGTTTGGACTCACTAAGAACTGTGCTTTTCATACAGGCACTGACTTTGCCATGAACTGTCAAACGAAGAGAGGAAAAACCGGTACATAGTTTAGTAAATATTTGACCGGAAAGGTGGCTCTTCTTTTTCTACGGGCGCTTGTGCAGTGTTTAGGCTTGCCGTCAATTCCAGGCATTGGTGGAAAAAGCTCACCCCACAGCCCTTCACAGAGGGAGGTGCTGTATCGAGGGAGGAACTGGCAAGTTAAGCAAGTATAGCGAGCAAAGATGACTTGTCCAAGCGAATTTTTCTTTCAACCAAGAGAGGAACTGAGGCTCCCAGTCTCCTTAAGAGTTGTATTTGCTAAACCAGCAATTCCCAAATGCGGCCACCAGGGACTTTGTGTGCAACCACCGTGTAAAAACTCCTCTTTATTACTCTGTTGTGTGTCTGGCAACTGTGACCACTGTGAATTTGCTGTGGCTACGTGTGTGACCACAGCACAAATTAATCTGAGAGCTCTTGAGTCGAGGGCTGTTTTTCTACCAGTCTTCTTTGGAACTGTTGTGGGCTATGATGTGCTGAAGTGATCGTAGGTATTTTAAAACACTGCTGCTAAACAGCAGTCTTGGAAAGTTAAAGAATATATTGAGTCACTTCTAATCAGACTGTATTGTAGCCTGATCTATTGCCACGTTTAGGATTATACTTTGAAACTCCCTGCAGTAACAGGTGGTTAAAGCTGATATTGTAGGGAGTCATTTTTAGCTGTTGTCCCTCAAGCTTTCTCTTTAGGTAGCTGGCAGTCAAGATTTTCTGTGAGTAAATGGAGCATTTATACATGCTCTGAGGTTATAGGCTTGAATTTCCATGGCTAGTCCAAAGGAAAATACCAACAGCTGAGCTGTAAGTACTGGAAATATGACATTTATAATAGGCATATTGATGCAGTCGTAGCTGTGGTAGGCAGCAGGGTGGGAGCCGTATTAGCACAGCCTACAGGAATAGGAGCCGATGAGAATTAAACTTTCCTATTTGCTAATCTTCCAATAACTGAATTCGTTAAGATTCTGTCTTCTGACTTATCTTTAACGCTTTAACTGAGGTTCTTTGTGGTAGTGCTGGAAGATAAAACACAGAAGTACATTCAACATGAAAGGTTTGGGTTTTTTTTATTGCTGTGATCTCTCTTTAAAACGTTAGGCTTTGTAGTAGGTTGGGTATTCTGGTTAAGGTGAGGCTTACGGTGCCTGCTAGTTCTCTGAAGGCCCTACAAGCAGGGAGTATTTGAACCTTCTGTTACCATGGACATTTTTGCCTGTTCTGGTGGCTTTGACCATATTGATTTTTAACATTTTCAAGAAAACTGTAATTACTATACAACATCAAGGCACATTAGCCCCATGTCATCTTTGACAGGAGCCATGGCCTTTACAAGAAGATGTAAGAAACCATGTAGATAATGCCACAGGTAACCAATAAAATAAGGTAGTATTTTTTCTTCATCCCACCTGGAGTGGGGCCAAGAAGATAATACTCCCGTGTGTAGTGGCTAAGAACAGGATTTAGCTGAGTGCACACGCACACAAGTATTATTATTGAATTTCTTTTTTCTTGAATCAAACTCTTGCTTACTCTAATTGATTTAAAATCTGTTACTTGTGTTTCCCAATTAGAGAAGGATGATAGCCTACCATGTATCCAGTGTGTAACTGTCCTTGCGTAAGTGGTGGTGAGGTAATTCAAGGCTGTTTACTCCTAAATGAAAGAAGAATAAGCTATAACACATCTATAATATGTTGATAGCGTTCACGGGGGTGGTTACTAAGGAGCAGCTGACTTGAGATAATTTGTTCTTGCATCCATAATCCCTATCATGATAGTGCTGGGAAAAGCGTGTATAGTGCCAGTCTCCTCAGTATTTGACAATGAGCATATGCTCCACTGTCTTTTCCCTAAATGAATCCTGAGAATTAGTATAACTGTCTTACATGCGGTGCCATTTGGATCTGGGTAACTAAAGAAAGTGGAATATTGAAGCAGCCTCTCCTGCCCTCATTTGGCCCCATGTACACCATGAACATACACATTAACATAGGCTCTAACTATGTGATCACGTGTCACTTGTTTCCTCCTACATCTCTGCCTTGTTCAGCGCAAGTGATTATCTTGGCAAATTTTGTGACATTGGAAACAGATAGACAGAGGTGTGCGGCATTTAAGGCTGTGTAAGAGGGCATACCATTCAGTATCTTTGTATAATACCAACGTAGAGTTCCCAGTTACGACGTAAGAGAGTCAATTCCTGCCTGTAGAGCAACTGACATAAAGAAAAGAGCGGTGCTGAGCCTGCAAGTCACCATCTGTCACTTCACAGCAAGCAAAATGTGATCATTTCGACCTGGTGGCACTTTGCTACATGCTAAATGCAGTAGCCTGCTGGTAGCATGATTTGTACTGGTGTAGGAGATTCATGGGGAATCTGGAAGTTGTGCTTCTGGCCCTGCTTCTTCCAGTAGGCTTATGAAAGGTCTTCTCCACACACACGTGCAGTATAGGTCTGAAAAAGGGAGACCAACTGTGCTAGAATACCACCATTGATACGCTTCTGCTTTGAGATCCCTGCTAGCAGGTCTTGGGGAAGAGCAAAGGGTTTGGCCGTTATAAATTTTGATCACAAGCATGATTACAGGGGTTTCTTTGGTTTTTTTGGAGCTCTTTCTAATTTGTACAGGACGTTTGGCAAACTACAGAGCTCTCCTGCATAACTTGGGCTGAGACACAACTGCCGATCCAGTCAGGAAAGAGATAATGCTTGGTATGGGAGAGGATACAACAAACTGGATCAAAAGTACTGGCAAAGCTTTGAGCAAAAGCTAGCACAGCATCTGCTTCTACTATATTGACTTTAGTCAGTGATATCAGCTTTTTCCCCCTCCCCCCTTCCATGAGAACTGAATTTATACACAAAGCTTAAAAGAAAAGCGGTGGGGGAATTTGGAAACATTGTTCCTGGGTATAACTGGTGTTAATAATCTATAAATTCAATAAGCGTCAGATTTAATCCTCTATCTCCTCGGAAAACAGTAAGGGAAAAACGATACGGAAGATTGTCAGCCTACATTCCAAGTTGGCTTTGAAATGAGTTAGCAGCAGTAGAAAATCCCCCTCATCTCCAAGTGTTTCCAAGAGTTTTGTTATCAAGGATAATCATTTTGGGGGAAAAAAAGAAAAACATATGCCACATGCAATATGCTCTCAAGATCACTGATCAAAAATACTGTCGCTGTATTATGGAGTCTACTTAATGTAATCTTTACACAATATAGCTACTGTAAAACCCAATGGTATGAATTTGAGAACGTTTTGAGAGTCATCCAGAATATATCATTTGAAATAAAGGCTGTAAATGTTTTAATATATTTAATTGCATGCAGTTGACTCCAGTAATAATACTGGGATCTGACTGAACAATTCCTGGTGAATGATTTATTCAACACGTTTTACTACTGCTCCTGCCACGGAATGGCCCTGACTGAAAGCAAACAAAGCACCTTGTTGGCACTTAGGCAGTGTTTTCCATGCTCAGAGCACTGGAAAAATATTAATTAATTTTCATGACGCCGTTGTTGCAGATATGTTACACTACTACTGACTGAGATTGGAGGTTTCATTATACCTGGCAATGTACCTTGACATACCAAGACCTAGAAGAACTTATAAATGGACGAAACAGATAAAGGTCATTGATAAGATGTCTCATCACCGCTGGCTTGGAGGACAGCTGCTCTCATCTGCTTTACAGAGGGACTCAAACTAGAGTGAAAAAATAAAGTGACTTGCCAAAGGTGGCACAATATATCTAGTGGTAGGTTTATGCTTTACCACTACCCATGAATTGAAGGAGAGAAATTTCACTGCAAAATGAAAGATTTGGGTACGTAGCTAATATTTTTCAACAAGTTACAGGTAATCTAAGGCAGTATTTTAAATTTCAGAGGAAATGCTGCCCACGTAATGTGCATGTTATCTGGAAGATGACCTAGCCTGGAAGATGACTCTAATATTTTACATATGAAATATACCTCTCCAGCTACGCATGATTAGCACAGGCTGTTTCCAGGCAGCTATACCTCCCAGAAGTAAGAGTGAGAAGGTGATGACCATTTGCTGCACAGCTAGATGGGAAACAGCTCCATGTTGTCAGGAGGAGCTCAAAGGCAGGAACAATGCGTGAAAAGACACCAGAAGGATCTTGGGGAGTAATTTTAGGCAAGCGGGCAGGGAACACAACTCAGGGAGAAGAGGGATATAGGCAGAAGTGGAGATTACCATGGAAGCGTGAGAAAATTCCTCCGAGTATAGAAAAGCCTACAGAAGGATTTGAAGAGAAGAATGTGATTAGATGGGTGGGGGAGGAGGGTGATTTTTTTTTAGCAGCATAATTGGTACTATTGAGTGAGAAGGAAGGCAATAGTAGTTAGTTAATCAATTCTAGAGTTGGCAGAATGTAATGTAAGGAATGGCAGTAGTTTAGAAAGAAAATGTTTAGAGGAAGCAAGGTTTTTTGGACCTAGATGGTCATCAAGGGAAGAACCCCAAATTTACAGGTGCTCCCACATCTATAAATCGCAGAGATTTCCTTTAAAACTTACTGTACAGAAATAGCAGCTGTAGAAGAGGAGCAGACTACAAGTTTTGAGCATCTAGAGAATGACCAGCAGGATCTTCGTGTTCTCAGGACTGCTGCCGTTTGTCAGTGATCAAAATGGGAATTTCAAATGAATAGATTAGCTGCCTTTCCTACGGAAGAGTGTAATTTACCCTTGCTTAATAGTTTCCGAGGACCTCGGCACGATTTGGAGCCAAAGTATGGAGCCTTTGCAAGAAGGAGCTTGTGTTGCTCTCATGCGTTAGACGGCGGCATGTGCAAGAGTCAGACCGTGTTACGCTGGCGTATCTGTTCAGGAGATGCAAACCCAGCTACGTAGCTGGCTCTCCATAACCAGTCAACTTGTCTGTGTCTTTTAAGGAGGGAGAAAGGGGAAACGTGGTATTTAAAACACGTAGGCAAAAATATCTGGCAAATCGTACTGAGAACATCCATGCTGTGTGTAGACCACCAAACGGCTCCACCTGCACTCGACCGGCGGATGCTGCAGCATCCAAGTGCAACACACGGGAACCTTACCCCACCACGCACACACACACACACACACACATGCACAACCACGAAGCCACGGTGTGGTGCAGCTTGTAAAGGGATCCCTCGGCAGTCATCGCCCGACAAGGGCTGCAGTTTGAGATTAGCAGGGTCACCCGGGTGGGGTGGGTTTGAATAGTGCAACAGCCTTGAAACACGTTTGTACAGTTAAAACAGCACCTCGGTGACAATGCCCATAAATTTCAATCAGCTCACTTCATCTGGGCAGTGGACAAAGATAATACACTGGAAGGAGAGGGAGAGCGAGACAGAGAGGGCAAGGGAGCAAGAACTCTGTTTGCTGGAATAGATATTAAATTTCAAGTCTCCAGAGGGAAGCGTGAAAACAAAGAAAACATATTATAGGAAGTCGCAAAGGGTATGCCCTGGCAGTAAATCATCCCTAAATGACAAAGGCACACGGGGAGGTGTTCTTTAATCACACCCTTTAGCAGGTTGGCATCTTTACTAATTGGTCTGCGGGTGGGGGGCAGTGGGGGGGCAGGCCCCCGGCTGGCCAGCACAGCCTGGCCGATCGCAGCACAGCTGCGTTTTCTCAAGACCTGCGTCGTTCTTGAGAACCGGAAAAAGTCCTTTTGAGCCCTGGGCTGATACGCTGTACCATCTTTTGTGCAGCTGTAATTTTGACAGGGGGAGCCAATTTGAACTTCTGTAATCCTCAGCCCCAGACACCTCCAACGCCTGAGACTGTGTGTGTGTTTTTTTTTCCAAAGGTTTTTCAGCTGTGCTCTTGAGAAAGTCACTCCATCCAAAGAAAGGAGGGAGGGGGGGGGAGGGAAGAAAAAAACATCTGTCTGACTTTGTCCAGGAGATTGTTTCTATAGCTGTAACATTTTGAAAAGCAGGGGAAAAAAAAAGTTATTTTTCCAAGCCTGCCTACCCTTTTTTTTCCTTTTTTTTTTATATCCTCCTCTGTGGTGCACATCATTTCCTGCCCCTCCTTTCTTTTAACCACTGTTGACCAAAAAAAAAAAAAGGAGAAGGGGAAAAAGGGGAAAAATAAACCTCGAGAAACTGATTGAAACTTGACTTAGAATTGCACAATGATCTTAAATTTTCCCAAGACTTATATTTTGGGAGGGAGCTGTTTTATGAATGGATATAAGGCTGACACATGAAACGCGTGGGATCCGTCTGAGTGCCTTGTCTGGGTCAGCTGTGACATCTGGCTCTTATGAATCTGGCGTACTGTGACTCACTAATACACAAATAGTAATCCTTGATAGTATCCACTTGTGATGCTTTGCGGGTGTTGTCACAAACAATGTCAAATGCCAGAGAGTGGCCTTAATTCTGGCCCGCGGCGCTGCCCCAAGCTGAGGTGGCTGGTAGGGCTCAGGGCTGGATGAGGGTACTGGGGGACTCTCCCTACTCTCTCTGCAGTGCGGTGGCTCCCCGTGGAGCTGATGGGCACATGGGTGATGGCAACTCGGCTGATGGCAACTCACTGGTCTGTGGCTTTCCCTTTGCGTTTGCTGTAGGGCAGAGTTTGTGCTGGGGTGCTGCTGCTGATAGAGAGGGTGGCTTGCAGCGCAGCTCCCGTCTGATGCTCGTTGTCCCCAAAGCTGTTAATGACAGCAAACTTTTTGACCTCTCAGCCCCCCTCTCCCACCCTATGTCTACGTGCGGGCAAGGGGAGCAGCTCAGTCCATGACCTCCATCAGCTGCGATGAGGTTTGGTATCAGAGGGAATTTTGTACCAAGACCTTGATCTATGGGTGGCATCGGTGCAACAAGGGTCATAGGCGTGGAAGGGGGAAGTGTGTAGATTAACAAAGCTCTCCTGATGCCTGTGACGTTGCCTAGATCAACTCAAAGAACCTGTTACAGTGTGATAAGTCCCTCCATGTTGTATTACCGTTCAGGATAAAATACAGCTAGAAATGCAGTAGGGAGCCAACAAGAGGGGAATTCACCTCATGTAACAGCAGCTTTTTTTTTTTTTTTCCTAACATGTTCTTGAAACGAGGGACTCGTGAATTCAGGGCGGTTCAAAAGGTGAGGGCAATAGCATGTATAAAGTCTGCCTTGTGTTTCCTGTGCCTCTTCTAGCTGGAGGGGGATCTGAAGACTTGTGTCTAGCCCTGGTTTTACAGCGTTGGCTTTTGGGCTATGGAAAGCTTGATTACTGGCTTTCTGAAGTGCTGCATAATGATTTAATTACTTTAATATGCCATCTTGAGAGAAGCTGCAAATGGTCTGCCTACATAGAGAGCAGTGACCACGGTGAGGGAAAGAGGCAATGTGCTGTGGGACATTGTGGGACAATGCTGACCCTAGCTCGTTCTAGATGCCAGGAATATTATGTACAAGCCCAGTGTTTAGACATGACAAGATGATTTAACCCCTTGTGCCAGAAAAATGGGGATCAGCATTACCTTTACTTTTACACACGGATGAATTTCAAAAGGTTAGGATTCAGGATCAGCAGTGTCTTGTCGTTTCTTCCTGCATTTATTGCAGGAGTGGTATATGCACTATAAAGGCCGACATCCTAAATTTTTAAGGTATTTTAGTGTTACTAGTTGTGTCTGCCTTGTTCAGTGATCTGAACTGGTGGAAGATGAGGAATTCTTGCTGGGAACCTGCTCTGGAGACTGTGGTACCATCCTTTGGTGTTCACAAGTGTACTCCCATATCTGCCAGGACTCCTCTGGAGGCTGCATTTCCATTCTCTCCTTGGTGGTGGCTTGAATCTGCACAAAAACTGAGGTCTGTGGTGACCTCTGAGCCCCACGTTGCTGCCTGGAGCCCCCCTATACTCTCCTTTCCTCACTCCTCAAGTACAGTGCAAGGTAAAGGAGTCAGCTGCATTGCAAGAGTGAATATTTTTTCTGTCATTTTTGTTGTAGCAAGTGAGGATTACCTGAGGATTATAGCTATCTGGGGAAAACTCTCCTCTAAGTCGTTTTTGATATGAGGTGGGATCAGCATTGTTTTTTTGCCTATGGCAAGAGTTCACATGTTGTGTCTGTAAAGTTTTAGAATTGATAGAAGGCAGTGATTTATTAGCGGTTCTGTATTTCAGCACTACCTAAGATACCTAGCAATAGGTGAAGGCTCCTGCAGCCCTGCGTGTTAATTTTGCTAAGCAGCAGGCAAACACACAACAAAACGCAGCGCTGAAAAACTGACCTTTCAAATGCAAGACGAGAGTCTTGCGCTTCAAGGGGATGAGTGATAAATTTTGAAAGAGGAGAAGAAATGTGTTTCAGAAGCTTTTTTGTTGTTGTTTTGTTTCCTTAAATTTCCCCACACATGAACAAAATCAATCCAGAAGAGCCAAGAAACCTGTAATGGATGAAATGTTTTACACATATGTGATGGAAAACTCTGCTCTGCTAAGTCAAAAAGCAGCTTCTGAAGAACTTAATGTGGCTAGAAAGTCACAGGTGCCTGACCCCTCTGGCCCTGTTACATCACTGCTGCATATGCTTGGACTTCTTTCACCACTTTTTCAAACCTGCCATATGGGGAGATCATATTCTGCTAACCCGAATCTTCCAGAACGCTTTGCAGGACCTCGTGCCAGAGAAGATTCCCCACATCTCACCCTTTTATCCTCGCACAGGAGCATTAGTGAACTAAACATCTCTCATTTCAACTTCCTCCCAGCCTCACTTTTTTGGCTCATGGATTATATCTCTTTTCAGCAGCTGTTTTTCAGCTGACATTTAAACTAAGCTCACATCCTTAAGGTTGATTTCTAATGTTTCATTGGGAAAAAAAAACAACGAAGACGCACACACACATACAGGCACAGACCCACACCCTTACCCTAGGAATTCTCTGCCGAACCCAAATAACACTGAGTACAGAGTAATACATGCTTCTGGAGACTGCTGGCATCCCAAGCTCACGTTTACGGTGGGTAACAAACCGTTCACCAGAGAAATACCTAGCTCAGGGGACCCATAACGGGCTATACATAAGGCTTTTGCACCTCTAAGAGGCTGGTTCAAATCCAGCTCAGGTCTGTAGTGACTGTAAAAGTTTATTACCATCTGATAGCTGTTTGGTGGTCCTCGACCAGCGAACAGGTGTCCGGCTCATAAAAGGGAGGAGAGGAAGAGCGCTGTGGTTAATGCACTGGGCTGCAGCACCAGATTTCTTGGTCCCCTTCCCAGGTCTGCCCCGGATTGTATAGCCATAGGCAAGTCCTCTGTAAATGGTGATAATATCCACACGCCTCACGGGAGTGTCGTGAGGATATGTTCATTAATATCGCCGAGACGCTTGAATGCGTTGGGAACGAGGAGCTTGGTAGAACTAGAAAAGCAGTTATCATGTGTTGGCAACGCCAGGGAGAGGCTGCGAGATGGATGAGCGCAATAAATGGGCCGCAAATGAGCTGTACGCTCATAAATGACCTGTACACTCTCAGCGCCTGGACGTAACATCTCTAAATGCGAGATGAATTACTACCCCTGCGTGACTTGTCCCGTGGATAAACAGCTAGGAGACTGATGGTAGAGGTTATGTGCATTTTTTACAGGGAGGTAACGCTTGGTACGAATACTCGGAGTTCCCTGGCCAGCTGTAAGGCAGAACCTATCAGCCTCCAATCCTGTCATTCTGGTATACCTCTGCAAATTATAACAGAGGCTGCTGCTCGGTCGTCTGTAAGGAGGAAGCTTCGGTGTTATGGACCATGGGGCATCCTACCCGAGGTGCTGCCTGGAGAAAGTCCTGCTCCGTGTTCGGAGGACTAAACCTTTGCTGTCACCTCAGCTCTGCGTGAGGAGAAGCAGGATGGGACCTCCCTTCGGGAGCCACCTGAGTCACATTTCTTCTGCTTCCCCAGGGTGCAGAGAAAGGATAGGGTTCACAATTTGCAGAGCACCATGGTGTCCCTGCTCTTTCTCCAGCTGTGAGAGCAGGAGGGGGTAGGAGCCGATATTACCTTTCCCTTTGCAAACTGGTGCTTATCCCTGTGTGTCCAGGCCTCTGTTAGAGTGCAAACATCATGGTGGTAACGAGGAGGAAGGAGGGAGGAGGCTCCTGCTGCCATGAGTCCTCTGTAGTGGAAGAGTTACCCTCCACAGAGGACGGGGTATTGGGGATACCCTTACAGCTCTTGGGGGCTGCAAAAGGAATTTTTTGAAGGCTGAAGTGTTTCTGTTAGGGCTTTAAATCCCAAATTTTGGTTGTTTTGTAATGGCGCATCCCGTCTAATTTTTGAGCACCTGGGTACCAGTTTGTGCTGATAGTCCTGTTGGAGTTAATGGAGTTAATGTGAGTAAAAGGTAGGAATATGTTTACAGAATCAGGCTCTGAGGTCATTTTTCTGCCTCTTATAGTGGTTTTGAAGCTTTTTCTTATCCTGTTTTATCTTAAACATTTTGCTTAACGTACATCAAATGGTTGGGAGGGTTTTTTTGGTGGCAGCAGAAGCAGAAGAGCAAATGCTGTGGTTTGACATTTGAGAGAAAAGGAGCTAATTATTGTTACTCGACTTAGCTTTGGTCAGGAGTAAACTTAAAATGCGGAGCCACACAGGGAAAGCGCTTCGTTTACATTAGCGAGCAGTTACCAAAGTTGTTCCATTGATTCACCGGGGCGGCTCCGGTGAGTGCCAGCCCATCTGTGCAAGCAAGCCCAACGCAACCTGATCCTTCAAACTGAAAATCCTCCTGCTATGCCTGCATTTCAGACAGGCGTGCTGAATTACTTCTGCGCTCCTCCGAATTTCTCAGAGTCCTTACCTCAATATATTTGCAAAACCTCTCACTGGCACAACTGCACCTCGGCGAATAAACGTATTTTCCAGTGCACTGGAGGTCTTGACACCCTGATGTTTAAAATGAAACAGGTTGGGGAAAAAAAGACACACAATGGAATACTAATTAAATTTCTGCTACAAAAGTTGCTTTTCAATATATTAGGAGAAAATTGATTTTCAGTTAAAAAATACCCAACTTTCATTTTATAACTGTCAGGGAAATATTGAAACAAATCTTCAGCCTTATGAAAGCATTTTAATTAGTGAAATATTTTACTATGAGTAAATCTGCCTTTTTCTCTGAAAAAGATTTTGTCTGAAGAGTATTCCCTGGCTCTGACCTGAATGCAGTCCTTCTCTTTCAGCAGTGCTTAGTTGCTTTAGTTTGGGGAGTATATTTTGCACTGGAAACTCAGGACACAGGTTCACACTTATTAAGAGCAAAGTAAAAAGGAAACCGTTAATAAGTTCCTAAAAGAAGCGATCATAGATTAAACCAGAGCGTGATTCAGAGTCTCTCTTGATCTTTTGGCAAAACGTTGGACCCGAATGCTCCATGCTCTTGAGAATATGAGGTCACTATTCTTATTTGAATATTGTGCTGGCTTAACAATGCTTAGTGACACTTGCATGAATAAGTAAAATTACTATATGTCATCTTGGATTTCCTTAAGCTGTAAAAATTAATCATGGCATTAAGTGTTTTCAGGACTTGAACTTTTAATATTATTTCCAGTGATCATAGCACTTGGGGGAAGGGAGGGAAGGAGAGAGAGAGAACTGAAAAATCATATGTTGAAAATTTTATTATTCGAGGGGAAAGTATCAGGTAAAACTGTTGCTAGGAAAGACCTGGTGGAAAAATGTGTTGAGCTGTGGGTAAAT
This sequence comes from Limosa lapponica baueri, assembly GCA_002844005.1. Lineage (NCBI taxonomy): Eukaryota > Metazoa > Chordata > Aves > Charadriiformes > Scolopacidae > Limosa > Limosa lapponica. The sequence goes on along the minus strand of KZ506768.1, from coordinate 44,193 downwards.
GCTGCCAACCTCCTGTTCCAAACTTTGCTTCTGTGCTGTGTAGCCCTGGTTTGGCTCTACGAAAGTCTCCGAGATTACACCAGTCTTGTGTTGCATTTCTGGAACAGAGATCTGCCCTTTCGCCGTTCATAACCAAATGTTTCCTTTAGCCAATAGCCATCATTTTTTGTCCCTTTCTGAACTTCGCCGTGTTACAAGATTTGGATTGGGCCATGGCAGTCTGGAGCTAAGTGCGTATTTCCTGCAAAGTTTGAGGTGCTTTGGAAGTAGGATTTTCATTCAGCCTGTTCTCTAAATATAAATTTAATGTACCTAAGGGATTGAGAATTCTCCTACCCTTCTCCAAAAACGTGATAAAAATCTTGGTAGAGGGTGGGAGTGATGAAGCAGAAGGAAAAAAAAGAAAAGCACATCTATTCCTGATGGTTATGGCCTTCACACAGAATTATACTTCAGGGGTTTCACTGATATTATGTTCTTGTTCCTGACCTGTGTTCTTTCTCGGAATAATGATGTTTATTACTCAATTGCTTCTTATATAATAAAGCCCATGAAGTCCCTGAGCAGTATGCTATAGCCATGACAGTTATGGCTTTGCGGAATCCCATCCTTTTCTCTTGTTTTCAGCTTTGGTCAAGAAGGCTCATCCATTGCCCCAACAGTGACCTCGACACAGTGCCAGCTAGGGGAGGGCTAATACCACTGGCCCACCATAACATTATTTATTTTGCTCTATAAAGCTAATGACTTTCCTGGTTCTTTTCTCATCCAAAATATTAAGTATGATCTATGCCAAATATATAGGAAATAAATGAGAGCCAGAAAGCCATCCAAAAGCCATTACCAGACATAACAAAAATCACATTGGCTCTCCAACTGGCTGGGGTAATGCGGGAAATATATCTGTTTAGAAAGCCGTTTCCATTTATTTTTTTCATCCAAATGTAGTGGGATAGAAGGTATGCAGTCATTCTGTGTTATCTTGTCCCCTGGCTAATTATAAACTGTTGAAAGCTGTTTATTCATAAAGATAGACTGACTCTGCTCCCAGCCTCCCCCAACATGGTATATATGCTAGTGGAAATCATTGACATCTGTAACGATCATATATGTTTGTCGTGGGAGTGACTTAAAACTTTGGTGACCAATCAGCAAGGTTGCCAGTTCTCCCAGTTTTTTAAGGGCTAATTTTTGGACTCATGGGATAACAGGAAACCTGTGAAATAGAGAACAATATCTCACTTGTAAAGGAAAGCAAAGCTTGAAAACCTAAATCTTAATCATTAAAAAGGCAAAAGGTGAAAACTGTCAACTCACAGTTATTGATGGAGATTAGCTAGGGTTTTCTGCATTTACAGTGTCCAGGAAGGTTAATTGCTATTCAAATGTAGCCATGTTTTTTTCAGGGATAGAAAAAATGCAAAACTAGTGTAGTATTTGTAATAGTCTTTTTTTCCCATTACAACATGGAGCTTGTGTTAATAAACAGGACTGGAACAAGGGGGTGGCGTCAGGAGGCACAGTGCTTTCTGCACCTCAGCTGTCTGTGTGCCTGGCCTGGGACCACAATTGAAGCTGTCAAGCTGCTGGGATATATCCGCATCATGCTCCCCTGGGGCTCGAAATACTTAAAAGGGTGTTAGCAAGAGTCCATGTGTCTGTGGTCCTGCAGGGATCGGCTTGGATGTCGGTCGGGGAGATGCCGAGCAAGGTGAAGGCAACGTGAATGGACCTGACGTGATGCATGGAAGACCTTAAAGCATCTCTTCACCACCCTCCATTGTCTTTCCCACATCAAGAATCTTTTCCTCTTAGCCAGGGTATCACGGCTACCCTCGATTGTTAATGGCCAAAGTAAGAGTTTCCCATGAAAAGATGTAAGAGCAGCAGGCATACATTAGAAAGATTTCCTGATTCTGATGCATGAGTTTCACACTAGCGCTCCTCTCATTCTCAGTTTTGATGAGTTAAAACATAAAATCGACAAGAGAGTTGCACGTGATAATGATTAATATTAATCTGTGCACATTGTGAACATTAATTCATTAAGGCTTTAGCTGACTGGTTGACATTTAATTCTGTGGGACAGATAGGAAAATACAGAGTGAAAAATTCAAGTGGAATGTGTGATATTGGGTGCAATGAATGTGTGAAAATTAGAATAGAGGAGCTAGTTACTTTTTTTTTTTTTTTTGGTCTGCAGTGATTCAGTGACTTAATACAGACCACAAGAATGCCTTTCCAATTTGCCAAAGATCTGGGAGAAATCCTCTGACTTGAGCAGGAATATTGGGCTTGACAGAGAAATTTCTGAAGATGGTTTTAAGTTCTGTTACATAGGAAATCAGATTGGCTGATCACACTGGTTGTTTCTGATCTAAAAATACATAAGCCTTCAAGAAATCACCATATTTCTTGATACTTTCTTAGAGAAGAAGAAAAAATAGTTTGATTAAAGAAATATTGCTGGCTGAATACGTTTAGAGATGCTGGCAATATTTTCGTAAAAGCAGGTCGTGCACAAAACAAAATATCTGTACACTCTTGGTGCAAGTTATTTCAGTTGTTAAAATGGTCTCATTTGGAAAATCCTGAATTTCTAGAGGGCAAAAAGGGTTTTAAGACTGAGATACTTTCAGGATCCAGAAGCTGTAAACTGAAGTTAATATTTTTCTCATTTTATGAGGTTCTTTGAGGGGAAGTACTTCTGTCAGGGAGCTGGTGGCACAGGTAAGTACTGGAGTGGTGGGGATGTGACCCATGCCTGGTGCTCCTGCCCTGCTCCGAGGGAATCCTGTAGCAATCCTATATCCCCCTTGCCTTTGCTTTTACTTCACTAATTTCATCTGGAAACTATTCCAGGCCAGGTCTGCCTTCCTATGCATAATCTGAACGGGCTGTAATCTCGGTTGAGCCTCGTAGGTGCTAATACTTCAGCAATTCTGAGGTTTTTGAGGGCAGACAGGGCTATTAGATGGTCTAATCTGACAGTATATTCACACTGGCCATAGGATTTTGGAATGCCTTCAGGAAATAAACTCTTGGATGAAGAGCAGCTGGCTCAAGTTGAACGCAGGCAAGACCAAAGCAATGCTAGTCAGAAAGGGGGAATGCTTTGAAGAGTGGGCCAAGGCACTGTCTCCACCTTCCATTCATTGAAGACATATGGCCTCCATTTATCAAAGTTGTGCAAAGCCCCTGGGTCCCGCCTGGCTTCGATGGCCAGGTAGCATTGCTTTCTAACTATTTCCCAGCTAGCTGGGAAATGTCCTTTCCTTCCTCCCAGGCGGTGATAACCTGAGGTCAGAAGCACATAGCTCAGCATTCTTGGAACTCATTTGATCTGGGTGTGTTTTATTTGACTGTAGAAGTGATGGTCACATTCAGGATCGGGTTAATGCAGCTGCCCAGTGCTGTGTTAAATGTCCGTAGATGTTGCTGACTTCTTTTTCTGTGGTGTATGCTACCCCAGACATAGCGATTCAAGCCTCCTCCTGATGCTTGGTGAGCTTCTGATGTCACTTTCAGTACTGAGAGTGGTTAGTGAATCAACACCAGCTAATCAAATCCAAACTTGGATGTATGAACCATCATGGCAATAGTACTCCAACTGACTGAAGCAGAACACATCGCCCAGAAGAAAGTATGTGAGAACCGGATGCGAGACTTTCTTAATCAGAGAATTGTGGAATCGTCGTGCAGAGAAGATCAGACAAACCCTGAGTCTGACTGATCTTCTGGAAAGAGGCTGTCTTTTTTTCCATCTGTCATACTCTTGGTTCAAACAACTTTTTATTCCTTAACCTTTAGCAGTGCTTCATTTGATGTTTATTCTGCAGTAAGTTTTTTCGCACTTTTACATAACATTTTTAAACAAAAATTATCTTGAATTGAAAACCATGAACAATTAAACTGGAAGTTTCTATGACTTCAAAGCTTTCAATTCTCAAATCATAATAGAGATATTGGCAACAAGAAATTATCAAACTGTGTTTGTTATTAAAAACCTTTACGTATTTGTATTTTTTCAACGTAGTAAGGGGGAAACTGTCCCTTGTGAAATGGAATGGCAATTTTAAATGCCTTTGCGAGGGGTGCTGAATGCACAAAAAGAAGCTATAAATCTTGGGATTATGTCTTCCTCTAAACCGTGGAATCATATAATCATTTCAGTTGGAAAAGACCTTTAAGATCATAGAGTCCAACTGTAAACCTAACACTGCCAATTCCACCACTAAACCATGTCCCTAAGTGACATATGTCCATGTCTTTTAAATACCTCCAGGGATGGTGACTTCAACCACTTCCCTGGGCAGCCTGTTCCAATGCTTGTTAACCCTTTCAGTGAAGAAATTTTTCCTAATATCCCATCTAAACCTCCCCTAGTGCAACTTGAGGCCATTTCCTCTCGTCCTATCGCTTGATACTTGAGAAAAGAGACAGACCCCCACCTCATTAAAACCTCCTTTCAGGTGGTTGTAGAGAGTGATAAGGTTTCTCCTGAGCCACCTTTTCTCCAGACTGAACAGCCCCAGTTCTCTCAGCTGCTCCTCATAAGACTTGTGCTGTAGACCCTTCACCAGCTGCATTGCTCTTTGGATGCAGTATGGCACCTCAATGTCTTTTTTGTTGTAAGGGGCCCAAAACTGGACACAGTACTCAAGGTGTGGCTCCACCAGTGCCCAGTACAGAGGGGCGACCACTTCCCTACTCCTGCTGGCCACAATACTTCTGATACAGGCCAGGATGCTACTGGCCTTGGCCACTTGGGCACACGGCTGACTCACATACAGCCATCAGTTCTTTTCTGCCAGGCAGCTCTCCAGCCACTCTTCCCCAAACCTGTAGCGCTGCAGGGGGTTGTTGTGACCCAAATGCAGGACCCAGCACTTGGCCTTCGTTGAATTTCATCCAACTGCCCTCAGCCCATTGATCCAGCCTGTCCAGATTCCTCTGTAGAGCCTTTCTACCCTCAAGCAGATCAGCACTCCCAACCAGCTTTGTGTCGTCTGCAAACTTACTGAGGGGGCACTCGATCCCCTTGTCAAGAATGTTGATAAAGATATTAAAGAGAAATGGCCCTAGTACTGAGCCCTGTGGAACACCACTTGTGACTGGCCACCAACTGGATTTAACTCCACTCACCACAACTCTTTGGGCTCAGCCCTCCAGCCAGTTTTTTACCCAGTGAAGAGTACACTTGTCCAAGCCATGAGCTGCCAGTTTTTCCAGAAGAATGCTGCAGGAAATGGTGTCAAAGGCTTTACTAGAGTCTGGGTAAACAATATCCACAGCATTTCCCTCATCCGCTAAGCAGGTCACCTTGTCATAGAAGGAGATCAGGTGAGTCAATCGGGACCTGCCTTTCATGAACTGGGCCTGATCTCCTGGTTGTCCTGTATGTGCAGCGTGATGGCACTCAAGACGATCTGCTCTATAACCTTCCCTGGCACCAAGGTGAGATTGACAGGCCTGTAGTTCCCTGGATCCTCCTTCTGGCTCTTCTTGTAGGTGGGCATCACATTTTCTAGCTTCCATTCAACTGGGACCTCCCCAGTTAGCCAGGACTGCTGATAAATGGTAGAAAGTGGCTTAGTGAGCACTTCTGCCAGCTCCCTCAGTACCCTTGGGTAGATCCCATCTGGCCCCATAGACTTGTGTATGTCTACGAAGTGTAGCAGGTTGCTAACCAATCCCCTTGGATTAAGGGGGCTTCATTCTGCTCCCCATCCCTGTTGTCCAGCTCAGGGAGCCGGGTACTCTGAGAACAACTGGTCTTACTGTTAAAGATTGAAGGAAAGAAGGCATTAAGTACCTCAGCCTTTTCCTCGTCCTTGGTCGCTATGTTTCCTCATGCATCCAATAAAGGATGGAGACTCTCCTTAGCCCTCCTTTTGTTGCTAATGCATTTATAGAAACATTTTTTTGGTCTTTTACGGCAGTAGCCAGATTAAGGTCTAGCTGGACTTTGGCCCTTCTTATTTTCTTGCTGCATAATCTCATGACATTCTTGTAGTCCTACTGAGTTTTCTGCCTCTTCTTCCAAAGATCATAACCTAAGTAAAGGGGAATCTGCTTTCCTTCAATTTTAGGCATATGTGATGAATTTAAATGAATTATATTGTATTATATTAAAAGAGAGAATGTGATATGTCATAATCAAGATTGTCCAGATTGGGTTAGAGGTTTATGACATTTTTTCATATGCACATTTTTTTGGTGGACTGTAATCGTCCCTCAACTATTCTGCTTGTTACTCAGACTTTTTTTTAAGGGTCTGTTATGAGAAATCTGGAGTCAGTTGAGTGCAAGAAGGGAGAATTTAGGATTCCTCTGGTGTCTCCAGCATCTCAGGTAGAAAGATGAAAGTGTTAATTTTAAAATATGGATCTTGATTTCCGAAGCTAATTGGAGACTTGGCATCTATGAAGTATTTCAGATTTTACAAGGACATCGATTGTCCTCAAGCTAAACTGCTCCAAACCAAATAAAAGACAGAGGTAAGCCCTCCTCCTTTCCTATTTGCTGGATAAACATGAAGGCATGATGGCCTTGCTGTATACTTCTTCCAAAGCTGCCTATACTTCATGAGAGAAGACTGTGCAGGTGTTGGAGTGGAGTACACGGCTGGAATAGACCTGAACAATAGTAATTATTTGCCCCAACAGCATCCCACAGGGGCAAATGATACAAGGACATACAGAAATGAAACTTATTTTTAACCCTGAGTTGCGCAAAGTCCTAAATTTCTTCCTCACACAGAAGGAATAAGTGGGTTTTTTTCTGTCTTCATACCAATCGAAATTATTATTCTGATTCATATGAAAAATAATTATCTGTATCAGTTGTTCAGCTATGACACAGCAGTGGAAAGGCATAACAGCAGTATAAAAGCCAGCTTTCCTCTTCTGCAACAGTTGTTGCTTTGGGCAATTTCCCCAAAGACGCCAAGAGTATGGAGGAAAGCTCTGGATAGAGAAGAGCAATCTTATTTCTTTCTACCTTAGGAAGCTCTTGAGCTGTGAGAGGCAAGTCTTTCTTTGAAGACTGAGAAGAAATGTGTCCGTGAAAGAACGTAAGACTACGTGCAAAAAATTGGAGCTCTATTGATCTGTTCGGGGTTTTTTTCAGTTGGGTTTTAGGGCGTGGAAAGCTGTTTGTCTTCTGGGTGCGGAGTCAGCAGGGGGTGCCCTGCTTCTTCAGGACATGGGTGAGGATTTCCTGCCCTAGAGAGAGACGGAAGGGCTTGGTACCTACGGTGAGGCACCACCCTCAGTGACTTGTACTTGTGGGAGAGAATTAATCACCGTGGGCCACGTCCTTAGCTCTTTACTGAGGTTTTATTGAATCCTCCTCTGTCTAAGCAAGGTTCCATGGAAGAAAGTGAGTCAAGGCTGGGTGCTCTGTTGCTCGCTTCTGAGTAATACCTGTATGAGCACTTCATTAGAGAAGAGATGGTGTCTTGAAAGAGGTACCAGTGAAATGAAATTATGGATAGGACCAGATTCTGGGCTTTGCCTCCATCACCATGATCAGCAACAGGAGAGGATTTCTGTGTTACACAAGAAGGACGGTTGTTGTTACTGCGTCCCCATGAGACAGAGCTCCACACGGGAGGTATGTGCAGCAATGTCAGGGACATACTGCACTTCAGCTGAAGAAATATTCTCTCCTGGTTGTTAGGGAGGGCACAAAGATAGAAATAACCAAGGGGGACTGCCCGTTACTCAGGCTATCGAGACTTCATCAACATAGCACAGAAAATAGACATACAATAACCAGAAAATAGCACAGAACATAGCCATATACAGTTAGGAAATTATTTATCTTGATTTGCAGATGACCAGAGTAGGGAGCTAGGACTTTATTCTACTTCTCTGTGGTCTCTGAAGACTCTTGGATGAGTCCTTCATTTAAGACTCAGTTTCCTAAGAGCAGCTCTGACTAACGTGGGGTGCTTATTAGGGGATGACCTCGAGAGTAGTTTAGCAATAGTCCATCCATTGGTGCCTTCCTCTGGCTCACTGCATCCTCTGGAGGCCATGAGAGGGCTGTGGTATAGATCTGGCTCTGCACAAGCCAGCTGCAACCTGCAGCGTAGCGGATAGCGCAGCCACTCATGTAGTGGAGAAAAACAGGTACATAAAGGGTTTTTCAGGTTAATTTGAGTTTTTGGAGAGGTGCAGGGGCATCGAAAGCAAGAAGAGGCTCTAACCCACTAATCCAGCCTTTCGGTTGGATTCTGTGCGGTGCTCTCACTTTCAGATTTAGGTGCCCCAGGGTGGACCTGCAAGTTGCAGGTTCCGGCATCATTTCGGTGTGAGAAGGTAGGTGGAAGGTAGGAAGGTGGATGTGGGAGCAAGGAACAAAGAAAGGAACTGACCATTGCCATGCAGATCTTGAAGGACCCCTGAGTTCGCAATTTGGCTCATGGTGACTCAGCCATTATACCAAGGGATTAAGAAGTTTCTATTAAGAAGTTTCTATTCTTTCTGAAATAATTACAAATAAGAGTAGACATTTGAAAAAATAAACTGTTACTAGCCCTCTTAAGAAACACTTGCAGACAAATTTTGTCATAATGGAAAATCCGTACTTTGGAACATAAAGTTGCTTCTTCATTGATTTTTGTTGTTGTTTGACGTTGTTTATGGATTGCTACATTCTGACTCCCAAGTAGCCCTTGATCTATTCCAAAGTCAAAGAGGGGGAGGGAAAAAAAAATTTATAAAACATATTGGCCCTTTAAATAAAAAAATAAGAGTTCCTATGGTGCAGCTGAGGTCAGGAAGCAGTTGATCACAGCAGGAGTCTGGACCCGTGCCCTGCTATGTCTGAAACAAGTTTGGTTAGAGAGTGGGAGAGGATGTTACCTCTGGGCTAAAGTAATTGACACCTGAACCATACAGGAGGATTTTCATTCTAGTCAAGGGAAGAATATTAGGAAAACAGCACCTTCGCAGGAGAGCTACTTGGTGAACTCCTGTGCTGTACAAAGCGGTAAAATTTCACGCTGAAAACGGAGGGGACTGTTCTGCTGAACTATGAATCCTTGTTCCCTGCAATAATACCATTTGTCATGTTCTTCCGCTTAATACGCGAAACATTTAGGAGAAGGAGGAAAAAGCTCAGGGAACTCAACAGATTTCCATTTCCAAGAGACGGAGCAGCCTATGACCTGGCAGGGTGCCACCGTATGACATAGGGCTTTGTGGAAATCGAGTTGCAACGGTGAACGACTCGGAACAGAGTGCTGAGCTGTCAGATAAGTCACAGTTGGTGAATGTTAACTTCTATTTGTTATGTTTTGAAGACAAATACCATGCCCACGTACCAGACAGGGCAGGGTTAGACTGCGGGGGTGAAGAAGGGAGGAAGGCAGACCAGAGGAAGGAAGATATCCTTTGTAAATAAATAGAAATGTCAGTCTTCCCCGTTTACTTAGGCTGCATTGCTCATGACCCTGTTATACCAGCAGCCAGCGGGGCGAGTCAGTGAAAGACCATTTCTGTCCTCCCAATTGCCATAGGATGAGAGTTGTGTTAAATGAGACTTACGTTTTAATATATTTATTAACAAAACTTCTAGTCACAGTCAACCCCATGTGAAACACCCATGAAAAACCTTTGGCCCTATCCTGTTACATGTTCTTTGCAGATACTATATATATTTTTAGCTCTGTAAACTACAACAATTGCCCGTTACTATTTTATTGTAGTTAATGTTTACATTACAGTGGTGCACAGTCAGAAAACACTCTTTTGCGATTAGTATATATAATAACAAACAGGAACTTGTGGAATTATAATATAGGGTTCCATTTATAGTTAGGTGCACCAGAAATGCTGTGGTGATTGCCATGATATAAATAAAACAAGTATTTGCAGACTTTACACATTTTATTCAGCACAGCTTGTCAGAGGAATTTTGTCTACATTTCCAATGGAAAATAATAATTGTTATACAGAATGATGCCCCCAATCTCTTAAGCACATAAACAACAAAGATTTTTTAAAATGGTTGAAGAGATGACTAAAAAGAAATAATTAAAAACATATTTGCAGTTAAAAATGAACATTTCTAGGAAAACGTTTGTGTTTTCCTACTTTCACTTTTGTGACTGGCTGTGCTAACGACAATAGAAGAAAAAGAACAAGTCAGCTCCTCTGTTTAGTTTATTCTCGGGGGTTTTACCTAACAAGGTTTGTATTCCAAATAGGTGCATAATTAGGGCAACACAGGAGTATTTTATAGACGCACTGTTATAGAAGTAAGGCAGAAAGAAAGCTTGTTTCTAGGCATTGGCTGGCGTAGCCTGTTACAAGCAGTAGCGTACTGTAAGCTCTCTGATGCTGTTCCAAAAGGTCCTAATACACCGTGTCAGTAACAATGGATGCAATTGGGCCAACTGTATTACAGCTCCTTTCTCGTGCCTCTGGCAAGTAACAGGATTTCCTAGGACTTGAATCTGGTTCTGAGCCATTGCTCTTCCAGCCAACTGTCTAAGCAGCTTCTGAACGAGTCGAAGGCACCTGGCTTTGGTGTTCAGTGGGACACAGAGCAGCGTCCCCTGCAACTCTGCCAGGCGGAGATGACCTGTCACACTTATATCAGGGGATCTTCCTGCATTTTCTGCAAGTTAAGTAGCCTCAAATTTTTTCTCTCTCTCTACTCCACAACGTACTTTGAGCTGTTTGGCAAGACGGGGTGATTTGTTAGCGAGCGAAGGGTGTCTTGCCCTCCCCACCATAGGTAGTAGTTGTCTGCCTTACTGTTCCAATGAGCAAGCTGTGCAAGGGTTTTCACTTCAGGGCTTGTATTTAAATTATGCACACGAAAGCTAGCCAGTGTGTATGGACACATTACACAGCACGTGTTTATCTTGCCTTGCTCGTTCACACTGAGTTGATACTGGCTGGTGCAACCTGCGGGGAAGCGCGCGGGTTTTCAGGCCCTTGAGCAGAATCAAGCGGCTTCACTTCCAACACCAGCACACCCTTGCTTGGTCCCGCTGGTCTCTTTGGCCTTGTGCAGCTAGGTGAGCCCTGTGCCTGAGAGCATGTTAAAGTGTCTGAGCTGTCAGGAGAGGCAAGCAGCCCTTCCCTCCTGATTTGGCCAGAACGGAGCCTTCCTTCCCTTTCTAAAGGCAGTCAGAAGCATCTCTTCACTCATCTCTCCTTTATCCGGCCAACCAGACAAAGATGGCGGCAACAAGACCTCCTTTTCCCCTTCCCCAGTCCCTCCCATGAGGTACGCTCGTGGTAGATGTGTATCATTACAGTGGTGCTGATAAGGTCCTGTGGAGTGCTTGTTCTAGTTGTTAATTGTCTGTTGATCTACACAGGGCAGTTCACGTCTTTCAGCACAGCTATTTCAGCCCATCTGCAGAGTTGCATTGGTTACATCTGGTCATGTTTTCAAAGTTTTCTCTTTAATCATCATAGGCTTGAAGGCAGGTGCTCTGGTGTGTTTTTATTTACTCACTGATTTTTTGTTGTTTGTTTTGTTTTGTTTTGCTTTAATAGAAGTTGAATGTCCGTTGTCTTCACGTGGCTTTGAGTGTGGTAGCTGTAGGCACAGATTGGGATTCTTTTATCTCACCCTTATCCTACACATCATTGATACAGTAATTGCCTGCGGTCCATGGTTGTATTTCAGAGTGGAGTTGGCAATACACAGAAGAGATTAATAATCAGAGCCTGACTTTGAAGTATCAGAGGGTGTTGAGATGGCATGGTGCTTTCTAGATGTATCAAATGTGCTCCATTTACCACCACTCTGCCTGCCACACTTATGCCAGTTTAGAGATCACGCTGTTAATGAATGAACTGCTTGGACATGGTCTATAGCCTCTTGAGCAATTATTTTAGCCTCTGCCATTGCAGTCTCAATTTGGCTAGAAATAACTATAGCTTTCTGTAAGGTTAGTTCTGGTTCAAGCAGTAATTGCTCACATAGCCGTGGTATGGCTGTTCACTTACAGGCTCCACAGACATATCCCTAAGCTAATATGTATTAAATTCTGTAAGTTAGCATCCTTAGTATTGGGTTCCTCCATTTTCTGAATACGATGGAATACGTTAAGGAGGAGTTCTTCATATTCGGTGGCAATAAGTAGCTGAAAGCATGTAGCAAAAGTCAAAAGCATAATGAGTATTCAAAAGCCAGACTACAGTGGGCATTACTAGGGAGACTGGCTTCCCAGTATTTGGGCATTTGTTCACTTTAGTAGCAAGGTTGTATTTCTGGGAAATTTAAAAACCACTTTGAAGATAAATCATTATTTTTAATACTGGCTGTGTTTGGAGTCCTGAACAGGTTCAGAATCCCGTTGTGTTAGGGACAGTAGAATCACACGAGACCCTGTATCAAAATGCAAGGCATCAAAACAGGCCTGATGGAATAAGTAGGTAGTTGCAAAAAGAAGATGAAGTAACAAAAGCTGCATGAGGTTTTAGCGTAGAATCACCACATGCACAATTTGCAGGAGTCAGATGGGGTGATTTCTGCAGTCCCACCATCCTCAGCTCACTCAGAGGAAGATCATTGAAACAAGTATTGTTGGGGAGAGGCAGCATGTATGTTTGATGGCCAAAACTAGGACTACACACTACAAGTTGCTTTACTCTAGGACCTTCTAGCTAACAGGTAAGGTTTTATCTGGAAATGCCAAATAAGCAAGTTGTGGTGTCAGCTAACAAACGTCCAAGGTAACACTTCACCTAACATAGTGGGAGGAAACTGGGCACCTTCTGGGAGGGCTGACTAGAAACAGTGTGCCATGTAACAGGGACTTTGGAAAAAGTGTAGTAGTGAGTCTCAAATAGTTGATATATTTCAAAAAGGCATCCAGAAATCTGGGTGGTTATCTGAGCTAAACTGAACCTTTTAAGGTTAACCCATCATTAATAAGTTCATTCCCAGGATTAATGGCCATGCAGTACAGTATGTGGGTGTTTAGTGAAGCCACAAATAAATTATGAAGGTTAATAAGTGTTTCTCTGAATAAGGAGAATTATTCCCCAGAGAACCACAAAATATGCTATTAAGACCTTAACAAAATAGGCGGCCTCTACCATTTTGAGATTGTGGCTTGTTTTGTTAAATAAGGCAGTAATTGTTTTTGTTTTAATAGTGTGACTGGCCAGGTATTCCTGCTTGAGCACTTTCTCTGTTTCCCAGGGTGAGAAGGTCAGATCCAGCCCTTTAAAATTTGATTTGGAAAATAGAACCAAGGGGGGGAAAACGTCAAACAGAACGGGGTTATGTGTGGAGTTACGGGTCTACGGGAACACTCGCAAACCTGATCCTGCGTGCCCAGGTCAGTGACAGTCTTCACCAGGTTGCCAGACTTCTCTGTCCTTCAGATATACATGAATGCACAAATGAATTAATGCTGAAATTAAATGTGGATTTTCCATGCAAAGAGATGGGGATGACCTTTGCACGGCCACTAGCTAGGATGCTCTTATTTGAAATATCTAAGATGATAGAAATATCTATGATGACATAACAGCCTTTGAGCACCTTCTTCCACATGATATGAACTGATGAATGGTATCACTGGGAGAACAGCACTGTATTTGATTAGCACTGTGACACCAGGAGGAAGATGGCTCAGATAGAAACGCCTGTAAGGAACAACAGAAATAAGTAGATACTGAGGCTGACAAGGATATAAGAATAGCAAGAAATGAGCAAAAACTGTATTGGTGGTTATTTTTGTGCTTCTGGGAGACCTTTGGCATCCATCTTCAGAAGACTACACATCCAGCAGAGATGAACTGGCCGTGCCAGCTTGAGTTCTGTGCCCTCACAGTAAGCTTCAGAGTTTCACTGGTTGTAACTTGAAATGTTTTCTTGAAGGACACAAGGGCTCTTTTCCAGCAGACTCCTCTGAAGCAACGGAAATTAAATGACCACTGATTTTCAGAGATCCACAAACCAACATTGCTGTAAATACTACTCTCTCTTGGTCTGGGCTACAGCTGCACAGTTAAGAGGAACTTTGCAGAGCTTCTGTTGTCCAATCTCATATGTCATGAAGCTTTTATGACTCTACAGCTTCTTAGAACATGACAGAAAAAAAACCAACCCACCAATCTTTGGTTAGTGTAATGAATTTCAGACAAGCTGGTCCAAAAATGGACCCTGTGGGCACCATGCAAAAGTCAATGCTTTCCAGGGGTGACGACATTTTGTTGTCATAATGTTTCCTTAGGGTTAAAAGAGGAAATAAATGTTCCATCTCAGATACCACTGTGTGATAACTGTTGGCATATATTCGCCAATGTAAGCAGTTCCTGATGTTAGATAATTTGGTCCTGAAACTAGGTGAAAGGAGGTGGCTCTAGCTGAGTTTTGCTGCAAATTTCTGGTTCTAAAGCTAGTAACAAACCTCAAGGCATGAAAATGAAGGCAGAATGACCTCAGCCCGATTCAGATGCCGTTCATGAACATTCTGTGGGCAGAATTTGAAATTTCTCTCTTGATCTGGGTCCAAACGCTGCGGCTAGAATCTACTCTAATCAAACCGAAGAAGAAGCTTGCATAAACGCCTTCAAACAGAACCTGCCAATTTCTGTAGAGCTCTGCTGACAAGCAGTTATTTTTCCTGTGTTAATATCGTTAGAGGAAAGTATTTGAACAGGAAAATAAACAAAAAGGCGCATTGACTTGAGGTTGAGTGGAAGAATGAGGATAGCTGAAGTCAGTGGGAGTTTTGCCATGGATTTTACTGGAGCTGAGGACTTCATGCATTCTGTTTCCTTCTAAATGTTTGCAGAGAATTGAGATGCTGAATATTGAAACCAAACTCCAGGTGCTAGTTAGCGTCAAGAAAATGTGTGTGTGTGTGTTTGTGTCTGCAAGTGAGCGTGCATGCACACCCTTCTTATTAAGATACCCTTTTGCTGTTTCCAATTTAACTTAAAAACTGTGTCTTTAACATGAGGAGTTGATTGATGTGGCACTGACAGAAGCACGGGGGCAGCAATGGGAGCTGCTCCTGAGCTAGTTCCAGTGCGCATTCGTTCTGACTGGAGACTGCCTTGCCTTCTGCCCCCGGTTTCCCCACGAATATTGGGGGATGATCATGTCAAATCTCCAGGTGTTAGCTTGTCGTGCTCGCACATAGAGATCACCGTCCTCATTTCCCTTCAGTAGGAAACTGTAATGAATTATTTTAGCTAGTGCTGAAAGATTTCATGTACGTTTACTTCAGCCCACAAAGGGAAACTGGCTTTTTTTTTAAAGAGAGCTGAACGTCAGCTGTATCAATTTTGCCTTCGCTCCTTAGGAAGAAGCAACAAGCAGTGCATGCAGTAGGGAGTCAGATATTGCGATCGATAATAAGTGAAGTTTTTTGAAGCAGATAAAAATCAATTGCTCACCCTGTGAATTTTTTTTTTTTTTTTGAGAAAAAAAGGAAGAGGGGACTAGTAGGGAAAGGGATGATTTCTGAAAGTGGTGGTTGTTATTGGTGGAAGATCAGAGAAACCAGCTAAAGACTGGTTCTGAAGAGAAGCGCTGTGGCATTTCTTAGTGGGAGCCAGCCAGATAAATTAGTGGAATATGAAAAATTCCCAAGGAAGAGTGAGACTTGATGTTTTGAGTTGATGAGTAAGGCACAATACTTGATTCTTTACAAGGTTTCACTGGGAAGAAGTTGACTTCGGGTTGCTTTTGCACAGGAAGCTGGTGAGATGTATAGGTGCTTCTTTTGTAAGAGGAAGAGCGTGGCTGTGTATTCCAAAGTCCAAGAGAAGTGTGGAAAACTAAATCAATTCAGAGAGAAGTTTGTAATCCTAGTGGGAGGTCCAGGTGATCCTTAGTGGCTTGGAAAATTTGTGTAAACTTTTGCAAACATCTTCTGAAGTCCTTTCTTGGCTAGTGTCAGCTTCTTAGCTCACCATGCAGCTTCCTAATTTCCATCCTTTACCCAAGAGCAATTGCATGCCTGGCTCGGAGATCCTTAAACTGGGAGAGTTTCAGTGACTACCAGTATATTTCTTCATGCTAATTCATTGTTTGGTTTGCCTTCAGCAAATACTGCCACTTCTGTTTAGAAAGAAGAACAGGGTACTGAACCTATAAACAAACAGTATACATGGGAATAATAGATAATTACTCTGTCAAGTAAACTATGATCTAGTCAGGACGGAAAATCCACTTCTGTCCACTGCTGCAGTAAATGATGACATTAAGAACAGATAACTCCATAATGGAAACTGCTCGGAATTGCTTTATTTTAAATGGCAAGCACTTGCTTAAACATAACAATGAGCAAACGAAATCATTTGTTGAGACTTGACTCTCTGTTAATTGTATACCATAGAGTAGCAGGTGTCTAAGCACGTAATGGTTTGTTTAATCTGTATTTCTGAGTTGCTCTGAGGCTGCCAAGAACAAATATTCAGTACTGGAAATTAAATCTTAAGAGATAATTTGGAAAAGGCAATTAGCTGGTAGGCCTGGCTGAGTTGTAAGGAGTGATTTGTGAGAATCCTCCTAAGCAAGAAGATGCTTAGTCAAGGCCCAGGTCTATGACGAGCTGCACGGCTGACCTGCTTGTACCTATATACTACAGGCTTGATTTCAGTAAAGTAGGAGAGCTTCAGCTTCTCATGTGAAGCAATATATTTTATAAATTTAAAATTTTCACATATGCTTCTGTTGTCTCCTGACCCAGTAATTTTTAAAGGTACTAGTGGGTTTTAGACAGTCAGAAGGGGAATGTCTAAAATATCTTCAAAGGGACTTACACACAGCATCTTCCAGTGGGCTTTTCTGAGAGTATGTATTTGTTTTTTCTATGAACTACCTGTTTATTCTCCTCTTTGATACAGCCTTTAGAGTCTAGATCACAATGGAATGAAATGTGATAGGAGATAAAATAGGTAATAAAGGTGGATTGATGATGAAGCATTTGATAAGGTTGCTTTAAGCTGAAAAGCAAAGTTGCTTGTTTCAGAGAAGGCTTTACTAATGATTTCTAATTTTCCCAAACTTCTCTATTCCTCTGTGATACTTCAGTGCCAGTTATTAGTGGGACTGGATCAATATATGAAATCATGTAAGTAATCCAAAATGGCACAACTTCTGCAATATTCAGAGAAAATCATGAATACACTTAGACTTCAATATTTTCTCTGAGGGATAATTTGCTTACTTAGGTGATACATAAAGCATTTTTTTCACTTATTCCACAAAGATATAAGAAGAAAAAAAGTTGGACATATCAGTTCAAGGACTTAACACAGAGATATGGTATTTTTGGTGCTGGGTGCAGAATGCCACCATCATTTTCTTTTGATAGTACTTTAGGTAAACATAAGGGATAATTTGTTGTGGAAAAGTGGAAAATCGAGTTTTGGTTGCTTTTCTTATATATTTCAATTGTATCTTAGGATGTTTCCTTTCGAGGATGGCTTATTGCAGTAGCAGTTTGTAAATACGCACTGTTTAGGGAAGATATAATCGTTCCAATTGTACTAATAACAGTCAAAATACATCCATTCCAATTTAGCTTTACACAGAGCAGCATCAGAGAAATGAAAGTGCAGTCTTATAAATGCAGGAGATAAACGTTTGTCTTCACTTTTCCAAAGCAAGAACCACATCCTGGGAGGTGCTCAGCATCTGCTGCCCTAGTCAATATAGCTGAGAGTTGGCTTTTCTCGATAGGTTTGTTCTTCTAGCCAGCGACTGTCCAGCTATAAGAAAGCATCATTGTTTGGCATGAGGAGGGAAAAAGAATTATATCTTTTATGGGAAATCTAAATCATCTTGTCATCATATAACTCAAAGATGGCCAAGTATGTTTTCCCTCAAATTTGTTTAAACAAACAAATGTAATTCTTAGGTTTAGGCCTTGGAAGCCAAGTTTCCGTCCAACATGAATTTAGGACATAAAGATTTGTTTGTGATGGAAACAATGCCAGACACTTCTGCATAGCAGCGTAATGGAGCGCCGCTAGAATGTAGCTTATAAAACCGGATTCAGGAAAACAGAGCTACTCTGTCTAATTTGGCCTGCGCCGTGTGATTACAATAGCATAATTGTGCAGCTTGGAAGCCTTTCCCTCTCTGCTGAAACGATGCAGTATTCAAACACGTGTGAGAGCCTTTCTTCGACAAAAGGCCAGGGCTGGAGCCTCTGTGTATCCTCCAAGCCCTCCTCCGGGATGGGTCCTCCTCGTGCCGCCGTGACTTCCCGCGGTGACTGCGCGCTGTCACCTGCACGTGGCTCTTGGGGCATCCCGGTCCCCTGGTACAACTGCACCATTTTGTTAGGGCAGCTCTTTTTTTTTTCTAGCAGTTTGAAGAATAAATTCCCCTGCATGGGAGTGTTTGCTCTTCTCCCACGTCGGACAGTGGCGTACGATTGGTGAAGATCATCCGTACATTCAGCCTGTGTTGACACCTGGGGGGTTCACGGGGGTACTTAACCGAGTGGGAAGCACTCACAATTTGGATTCTTTCGGAGCCTAGTCCAAGGGTTTTTTGGAAAGGGTATCCAATATTTGAAAGGAGCTGAGGTCCATTTCCTAGACAAGTGTGTGTATACAGGATTCTTGTTCCAGTAGCGAAACTACGAACGAAGGAAATTTTTTTTTTCAGTATTGCAATATCTACCCCTTCGTGTTCGGTTCTTCCGAATGTTTTATCTGCTTCTGTGATCACTAGTACAGCACTTTGTATGTGACTGTCAAAAAAATAAAGACAGACTGCATTTTGGTGAATAAAGGAGAAATTCGGTGAGTGATTCCTGTAAGAGAGAGGAGTATAATGTTTTTCCAGAAATATATTATTATAAAGGAAAAGTTATAGTATTTTTGTTCTGAAAGCAAAACGATCTCCTTATAACACTATGTTTTAGGTACTGAATTTGAACAAACCAAAAATATTCATTGGGGCTCAAAATATTCCCCTGCTTCATCCCAGACCAAATTTGCCTTTCCTTTTTGTATGGGGAAAATATGAGGAAATTATATTTATTATTTCTTTTATTGAGCATATGAGAGGTGATGGGAACTGAATGTATTAAAATATATTTGTACATACAGTTATATGACATGTGTGCTAGTTACCATTTTTAGAAGCCAGCACATAGATACATGCACTTAAATAGAGAAAAGATAACTTTGGGTTATCTTTGGGTTCTTGGTTTCAAAATGCCGGCTCCTGAGGAAACTGAATAAAATGCTGCTCAAATACTTGTGTGGGAGACTTCTCTGAACACTCTTTGAACTCTCTTGTAACTTCAACTTAATATTTCTGCTAAATATATAAAGAGCTAGCAAAAAGAAATTTTTATTTTTTTAAAAAGGAGCTCCATTCTGAGGGCTTGTTTCCTTCTGAAAAACAGACCTTCCATCTACTTTTAGAATATTTGGAGAGAGATCAGTTCAGTAGCTTTTGATCCTGATAGCACCACAGTCATGGCAGTCAGAGCAAAGGTTTTGGCCTGACACCAAAAGCCAGATCTTGCTCTATGTTCAGGTATTTTTTTTAATTAGAATGATAAATGAAATATTTAACCTTTGGCCATTATGGCCTCCGGTCAAGAAAAAAGTTAGCAATATGAAAATTAGGGTTTTTTGGTGGCAACTGGTGGCAGAATCTCATTGCCCATCCCTTGTTAAACTTTGGAGGTCAAACTAAAGCTCAAATAGATTAATATATTTCAGAAGCTTCATTGCCAGACTGTAGTGGAGGGATAAAATCTCAGCCTCCACTCCACAGAATCACCCATCACTCACAATAAGAGACTTTTTAATTCCGTGTTAGGTAGTTCATTTGCCATTAATGTTAGTGAGAGCTGGAAAGAGACCTGTGAGTTTATTGTCTTGTGTTCCAGTCATTTCTTATTGAGCATCCACGTTGATGAGAGTTACTTCTGCGTCGGTACTGAGTAAGACGTACTGAATATCCTGCTGACAGACTTTCTCAAGACGTTTTAGAGTTTACGCTTTAGATTCTGTACTTGGTAAATCTTTTTGAGCTGCATGGATCACCTTGGCGCTCTCCCATTCCAGTGGTTAACAATGTCTCCCGTGGAAAGGCAGACTACATTTTCCTCTGCGTGTGTGTGTATGTACGTGTGTGTGTGTCCTTGCACTTGCTTTTTCCCATGCCCCACACCTTAGAAAGAGATGTTCAAAGGCAGAAAAGAGTGAAGGATCAGTTGCTCCAGTGGTGACAAGCCTTTCCTGTTAAATGTTTGTCTAACTAGATTTGTCTAATTTCAGCTTCAACTTTTGGACCGTACGTTCTCCCTTCTCCTCCTCCCTTCTGAATTGAAAATTTCTAAAATTAAGTCTGCTGTTACGCAGACTGTGAAGACACTCCTTTGAGTGATTTTAGGGCACCAAGGGAAATAAGATGTGAAACCATAGACTAGTCTTGGAATCTCATTTGGCCAGTGCCAAGTGGAAATTGGACCGCAGGTCTTGAATTATGATTTTAAGCCCTGAAATGAGGTCTGCTCAGACGAGCCACGCTGACTTCAGTGAAGCCAGGGCAGGCATATGAGCCTCCCTAAGCAAAGATCTTTGCAATTTCACAACTGAACTTAAAACCCACAGATTTCAAGGGGTGTCCAAATATGGTAAAATAAACAGAGAAAGGCTTCCCTTTTCATCAACCAAGAGCTGCCATTCGCACCACTAACAAAAAGCCTTCAGTCAATTCCGGGAGGTTCCTTACTACTTGGAGGAAGGGAAAAATCCAGCATAATAAGGGTTGTAGCTGTCTTAGGCGACTGCTGTTGCTACCCTGGAGGTAAACAGGAAGAGGATCTGATACACATAAAGTAACCAAGATGGTTTAAAGGGGGAACGTGTGATCTTTGCTTCCTGTCTGCGAGACAGAGTTAATCACTGCAAGTAGCCAGCAGCATGTGTTTTATTGCGGAGAAACCCTTCTGTGTCATTCACAGTACACACTTCGGTGGCTTTCTTGCTTTGATGACAACAGGCGTACTTTCCTCTCTTCATCATCCTGGGACGTTGTGGGGTTTTCCTGCCCTCTGAGAAGATATTTTTTTTTTCCAGTTCCTCTTAGCAAAAATGACTAGATTATGAGGCCAAACAAGGAGATACCCTGCAGTTCCTATGATGACACATGTCCCTGCCAGTGACTCACCTAGTGATTTAAGACTTTCTGTTCATAATTACATTCATGACAAAAGTAAAGCATCTGATAAGAAAATTACTTCATTGGTTATATGTGATTTGTGTGCTGAGCTCTTTCAAGAGCTCCAACTGTTTAGCCTTAGGAAATAATATACCAGGATTAGAGTTGACCTGTACTGTGGAGAAAGATTCAAGTTCACCTGTGGCCTGTGTAAATATTAGGGTTTTTGCACTGAGCTAGACGTGAGCAAGAGTGTTTGAATTCCACCCTGGATCCAACTCCAGCTCCCAGCTGGCTGGGAGATGCATGTTTGCCATACCAATTCAGATCTGCCTTGGAAAAGGGTAAAAGGAGAATGCTTATCATCAGGAGGTAGAGCCCCTAACAGACCAAAACCCTGATTTATTTGTTTCCTTTTAGTTGCGCTTTGATACATCTTCCTAGACTGTCTGTGCCCTTATAACTGAGATTGATGTAAATGAGGGTGGAGATCAGCCTGAATAACACTGTTTTTTTAGAGGTCTAATAAAACAGGCATTAGTGATTGTAAAACAAGTGGCAGCATTCATGTTCCTATTTAATGGAAGACAGTGGAGGGAGGCATATGCATGTGGACCTTGTGAAAACCAGGCTAGGTAACTGGAGGAGCACGTAACAGCATTAGTCTAATTCTGGTAGATTTTAATAAATGTAAATTTATTAAATGTAAATTTATTAAAGCAATCCTGCTTCAGCAGGGGAGTTGGACTAGATGATCTATATGGTCCCTTCCAACTCTAAAAAAATTAGTGAAATTCAGTGAAATAAATTTAGGTGATCTCCTGAGAGCTTTTCTTTGTCTTCCCTTTCTGTTATTCTGCTTTGCCAGTGTGCACCACAGTGTGTCATCTTAGATATCCAGATGATCTAGGTCACCTTCTCTTCCCCCGGTAACTTCAGTCTCATTATAACAATGAGATGTATGGCCAAGTGTGGAACTGGCCAGTACAGTTGCTGGATGTAGGTATTCAGGCAGCAGATTTAGCCACAGGTAAAACCAGAGGATGTAACTCAGAGTTGTCATTGTGAGAATCAGCTCCAGTGCTCCTAAATGTGAGTATTATTTAGTATAAATTCAGTTTCCTAGCTGGTCTAAACTGGTGTAAATTTGCAGGAGTTTCTCTGGCATTGGTCAGTGCTGACCCACCTTTAGAAATCTTTTGATACTCTTGACTGCCTATTGACTCCTTTAACATCCTGTACAGAAAATAACTACAGAGATGTACAGCATTTGCATAGATATTAGGATCTGGAAACTAAATATGCGTGAAAAGGAGCTCTTGCTTTCTCCATTTCCTAGGGACTAACAGAATTACATTGCTCAGGACTAAGGATTTATTGGATTTGATGCTCAGCTCCGAGATATTAAACATCTGTATAGATTTCTCATGCCTTTTCGAGATGAAATCACCCGTTTCCAAATCCCATGACTGTGAGAATTCATTGCATATCACTTACGTGTCGACTTTGAGGTGACAGAGGCTGGGCAGTCCTGCAATTGCAGAGTTGCTGGGCTCGATTCTCGGACGGGAGTCGGCATCAGCCAGTGGTGGAGCAGATGGCACAGGCTGGGGTGCAGGGAAGGACCATTGCCAACCAGCAATGCTGAGTGTACTCTCATAATCTATGGACCCTGCTACATATATGCCTTGCCCTACATGCCTAGCTATGCCCATAGTCAACGTAGATGGTCTTGCTGCTTAGACATTATCTTCTTGTGACCAGGTGGCCCGTGTTCATGCTCCTTGTCTGTAAGCTGAATGATCAAAATAGTGGTGCAACCTCATGACGCTGCTGTGCTGACTCTTCTCCATGTGTCATCTTCAGCACATGGGGCCTGAGGTGTCTCTTTTTTTGCATACACTTACGGTTTTGTCATTTGGGTGGGAAAAAGTTCTACCAAAAGAAAAATATATTCCAAATTGTACTTTTCATCTCTAGAGAAGTCCTGGATAGTAAACACCGGAGGCTCAATTCTCAACCACATTGTGGTCATAAACATCAAGAAATTGGAGAAAAAAGGTCACTGAGAGTGTGTCACGGTGTCTGTCATCTGCATGGGAATCCTGGGTTCTCGGATTAGCCTCAAAACAATGATGGAATTATGCCTTCCAAAGTGGCAGATGTGGGATAAGCAGGGCCTGTTCCTCTGCATCTCTGCTGCAGGTCTTGTGATGATTACAGCTAAGTTGGCCAGTGTAAGTCTGCAGTTAAGTCTGCAGCTAAGATGTAGATCCATTAACAGAAATGTCAGTTTACTATAAAGAAGGCTCTTGTGAAATTTCCTACTGGATACAGCGAGGTGACAAAAACACAGTGAAACATCCTGAGATTCCCCATCTATTTTTGCAGTTCCAGGCGAATTGAACAAGCAGCTAGAAACCAAAGCCTTTAACTGAGCCAAAGCAAATAAGACTTTTTGAGGTTCCTCTCGTATTAGTTACAAAGACACTTAAAACCTTTTTGAGACAGATGTGCTGCTGCTGGAAAAATAGAAAAGCAAAAAATGACTTAAAAGCATTGAGTTCTTCACAGGGGGCTGGATTCTTTGAGCTACTGGAGTGGGTGGTTTTTCACAAGGTTTAAAAGCAGAAGGGATAAAATGGAGATTATAAAAAAAAAAGACAGAAGAACAATAAGTAAATCATTAAAAAGTCAATATTAGCCCAGGATTCCAGCCTCACCTCATGACTTTGCACTGGTCACCTCCTGTGAGCAAAGCTAATAACCAAACTAATAACTAAGAGAGCAAGAATTATTGTTTGGCCATGAATCGTTATCAAACAGTTCTTATCAGGATAATTCACGTTCATGTCACTGGTACCGGACAAAAACATGGGCATGGTAACTTTTCCTACTCATTGACTATTAGTCACATCTTGGTTAAATTGAAACATCGTTTTAAATATTACAGAAATGTGGCACTTTGCTCAAATAAGGCATCTGTTCCAGCAAAATGTTATGTTTTGAACATTATAAAAAAAAAAAGAAAAAAGAGTTTTCTGTTTTTAAAGAAAGCATGTGGACACGAAGATGAGTCAGTTGGTTTGAGTGGTTACTGTATGTGAAGTTATTTTGAATCGTGTAAAAATTAAAAATACTTTGAAAGAAATCACTTTCCTGAAATATTACTTTAGTGTTTTTCTTTGCCTTTGTTTTATTTTTATCTTTCCGTTATACCAACCACTCAGTGAGGGAGAAAATAGCAAACTTTCACAACTCAAAAAGATCAGGAGATTACAAACGTAGTCGTGTAGTTGTGGGATTCTGAATGGAGAGTACAGATGAAACATCAGCTGCAACTGAACTCCCCTCAGAGCGTTAAGACATGCCAGTTAGAAGTTTAGGTTTTCTGTAAACACTAGGATTATATCTATGACCTTGATAATTTGACAATTCTTTAAGTAAGTGGAACTCAGGGGATATTCAAAACCTTATAAAACAGAGTATTCTGAGCAGTGATATTCCCAAAAGCTGTCTAGAACAAAATAGGGGACAACGAAAGCTGAGGGGATGTTTAAATCCAAGGAGCTTCTAAGACTTTCCAGGGAGGTGGGGCTGTATTTGTCAGTTTGCCTGAACATCTTCACTCCATATGTTTTCACATTTTGCTCCTAAGCTTTTAATGCATTTTACATTAAACAGTGATTGAATAAAAAGAAAATTAAAAAATTTATGCCGGGATAATTTCAGGAAGCAGTTCTCCTCCTCCTGGTGGTGTGTTCTGCCTATCAGGCTACAGAGCTGATGTCTTGCCTGCTGGTGGCCTGGCTGGAGGAGTCCTGCCTTCGTGCCCACACTGCGACTTCTCAGGGCAGGATCAGAGCCTCTCGGAGCAACCAAAGGCAGAGGTTTTAGCCCTTTTAGGATGAGTGAAGGCAACATCTGGGTCAAGGCCTACAGAGAAGATGCCTGTCCCTGCAGCACAAGCAGAGGAGCCCGCCTTGCACTCTCAGGAGCACCTGAAACCCTGGGCTATCCCCAAAGCACACAGGTCCCACAGGTGGGATTCACCCACAGGCACAACCATCCCTCTATGCTTGGGTTTTCCCCCGGTGGATATTAGTGAAACTTTGTTTGGAGAAACGGTACTTAAACATCTGTTACGGGAACAGCCGTTTGGAGAATGGTTTTGTGATTAGTGTTGGTGGTGCTCCTGAAATTACCCTGTCTCCTGCCCTGGCAGCAAGGTCCTGCCTGCCAGTAAAATGTGAGCCAGGTGGTGAAATGTGAGCGTAAGGGCATTTGGGAGCATTCAGGTGTTCAGCATCCGTGTTATGTGTGAGCACCTACCATGTTTGCTAAAGTAGCTGGTGCGATGAACGATGATATGGTACAGGAGAGAGAAACGGCCAGGCTTTTTGGCCTGAATTCCTCAGCTGCAAGTCGAAGTTGGAGGGAAAATTTTTCAAGAGGAGGGGGGAAAAAAAAAAAAAAAAAGCACGTGTCGTTGATCCCCGCTGTAATTGTGGATATGCTATGGATCAGAGCTGGCTGGGACAGTGAGCCTCACACAGGCTGAAGGAGAAGAAAGTAAAATGGAAAAAAATGCTCTCTGCCCAGTTCAGATTAATTCTAAAAAGTATTGTTTTGGCATAAAACTTACAGACCTCTTCTAGAAGCTAAAATAAGAGGACACTGCAGCTAAGGCCCGTCAGGGGTACATTCTGACATTTGTCCCTTCCCTCCTTTCACCCCTGCTGCTTGCACTAGTGAAAACCCGCTACAAAGCAAGAGATCTGCCCAGATGCAACAGGAACAAAAAAGAGGCCATATGCCTCTGGGGTAGGGAGGAGCAGAGACTGCTCTTTATTCCATGGCTGGATGTGAATGCTGTCCTCACCTGTATCAGGAACGCTTAAGGCCTTGCCTGGTTTATCTGTCTGTATAAAACCAGTATGAAAGGTAGAATAACCCCAAAATCAAGACAGCAGGGGCCAGTGTGAGTACGGTGCTACTGCATGTGACACAAGGAGTATCAGGTGGAAAGAAGAAAGATCCTACTACTTGCAGGGCCAGACAGTTTAAATCATAAAATCCTTGTTTGGAAGAGACCTCTAAGATCATCAAGCCCAACCCTTAACCTAGCACTGCTAAGTTACCACTAAACCACTTCCCTCAGAACTACATCTACAGGTCTTTTAAATATCTCCAGGGATGGTGACTCCACCACTTCCCTGAGCAGCCTGTTCCAATGCTTGATAAGCTTTTCAGTGAAGAAATTTTTCTTCATATCCAATCTAAACCTCCCCGGTGCAACGTGAGGCCATTTCCACTTGTAATGGGGGAAGAGACCAACCCCCAACTCTCTACACCCTCCTTTCAGATAGTTGTAGAAAGCAACAGGGCCTCCCCTCAGCCTCCTTTTCTCCAGGCCCAACAACCCCAGTTCCCTCAGCTGCTCCTCGTAAGACCTGTTCTCCAGACCCCGCACCAGGCAAAGCAATGCAGCAGCAGCTGTGGCCTGTTATGGCTGATGATGGCCAGTGCCCTTCAAATTGGGCCCAGTTTGCTTCAGCTCCTGAGCTGCTGCCTGCCTTCTCCAACTACTCCAGCCAGTGGAGAAGGGTAAGGCCTTCTGTTAATCCACTGAGGCTGGAGAAAGGTCTTTTCTACAAGGCACTAATGTAAAGCTGACTTTCTGAAGCCTTCTAGAGCCTGTGAAATCTGGTCTGGAAACGTTACAGTAAGACCCTGAACGCTCTACTTCTGATTAATTAATGAGTACTGTAAAAGTGGTTGGGAAAGTGCCTTATTTAAAAGCTGTTGTAAGCTTGAGTTGAGCTATAACATGCAAAAGGAATAGTCTGAGGAAAAAATACGCAATCTCTTTCAAGATGCTTTAAATGGTGGTTTTTTTGTAGCACTCGATTTATTCTGTTTTGACTCCCAAATCTAATTCTGTCTGTATATGTAGCATTAACATGAAAGTCAAAATGTGATGTTTTCCCCCTAATTTTTCATTTTGGAGTTGATACAGTCCTATAAAATGGTTTGTTTGGCATAAAACTGAATTTTTGCTGATGGGAAAAGTTAATAAGGACCTTTTAACCAGCTTTACGTAAAGTGTATTTCCTCATACTGTTTTGATGCCTTGTCTTCTAAAATTGACATAAAACAGAAAACCCAGAATTACACAAACATGAAAGCAAAGCTCAGTTTGTTGGTTTGGAAGTACTGTAGTGCTGAAGTCTCACGGTGCCCCTATTTTATCCATTTTCCCTTCTATGGAAATCGTCGATGGAATTTGCCTGAAGTATGGTTGTGTCATGCTGTCGTATCCCAGATGATTTTGGACACCGCAGAAAAATCATGGTTAGAGGGAGTGTGTGAAACGTCTGAACCTTTGAAAGGTTCAAGCATGCGATGAATGTGCTTCGTTATCCCAAATGTAGGCTGCCTTCTGCATTCATAAAGCAATGCTTTTTTGCAGTAGATGAGTTATGGAAAAACAGATAATGATTCATGAAAAAAATCCTACTTGCACACAGTTGGATGATCATCTTACTGCTGCTTGCTTTTTTTCTAAGCACGAGTTTGGGTGTGGGTGCACAGTGGCATGTGGATAGGGGAAGGGAGGACTGTGTGTGCATGTGAGTTTATATATGGAATTAATATATGGATTGGGATATTCTTTTTAAGTCTGTAAAGTGTGCGTGCTGCTTTTATTCATTAGCACCTACAAAGGACTAATTGCCATCAGGCATGTAGGTGGAATTTTTGGCAGGGAGCAAGAAACGCAATAGGTTTGATGACAACCAATGATCTGCCAAAGCCTTGTCAGAAGAAGAAGCTAGTTTTGCTGTCACTCACCCACCCCTTTAAATTCAAATGCAGATGCTTCCAGGGGGTGTGTGGCACTCATCCAAGTCAGGGTTTGAAATGGAGGGCTCCTAATACTGTATGTACAGACAGGGCTGTAGCTGCGGCTGCTGCCGAATGCTTGAGGCGAGGGGGAAACGTGAAGGCTGAAATGGAGACAGGAGGACACGGGCTGCTCTGCCCTGTCTGCCACGGTGACGCTAGGGCACCTGGTGCTGGCGGTGCTTTAGGCTTGTGAACCCCCTGAGAGCTGCGACGGGAAATTCTGGATTTACAGGGGTGACTTTCCTGCGGTACGTCGCG
>KZ506768.1:4652-14662 GCA_002844005.1 Limosa lapponica baueri | reverse complement strand
AATAAAATTTACATGCTATACATGAATTCACATATTGGGCTAGTTGCTGTAGTGTAGAAGTCTTCCCATAAAATAATATTGTATCTTAAGTGTCTCATAGGGCTGTTGTGAGACTAATAAATGCTTGCTAATCGCTTTGACAGCTTTAAAAAAGGTGCTGTGAAAGTAATAGTTATTTCTGTTCTGCTTTTTTTATTTTCCATATTACAATTGTGATCGGGAATTGGAACATCTACTTTTATCAAATGGTGGGTGGTATCTACTTCAGTTCTTATGCCTATTTCTCCGAGTCACAAACTGACATTGGAATAACAAATAAAGAAGAAACGTAACTGGGTGGTCCTATATTTCATTTCTCATAATGTCACAAGAACAACTCATTCAAATAAAAATAATGCTTCGTTTACTGCACATGTAATTAGTATGCTTATGCAGCAAGTTCTGCGAATTAGTGAGACAGAGACTTTGGGACCAAATTCAGTCACACTTTATCACATTTCATGAGAGTCCTTGCGAAATAATTTAATTCTGGCCTTTCTGGTGATAAGTACTATTCACTATAGCAGAAGTTACTTGGTAAATTTATTTAAGAAGGGGGAAACCTGATTTGTTGGGGTGTCACAGTCTGTGGAGCCTACAAGAAGGTAGTTCATGCCTTTGTACATGCCCTTTTCCTTATTTTCATTCTCTGAATTTCATTGAAAGACAGCTTTACAAGCACAGAACTACTTGCTTCTGCTTTCTATATGTGGTCGCTCTGGTATTTGCTCCAGAGATACTAAATAGCCACCGAAGGGAAAGTGCACTTGTGAATAGGAGAAGAGGTAGTCCATAGTCAGTTAGTATTAACATAAATAGATGAAAAAGAATTGAGACTTTGATTTATAGAAAACTGACAAGAACAGCACCTGAACTTACACTGGCCAAGAAAAAAAATTTAGAGTATGATCAATCTTCATGTCCGAGGACATGAGCTGATCACCAGCTGCAGTCAGGTAGCACTTCCTCCCTATCCCAAAGTCATCTCAACTTGGTATGTGGTTGGAGTTTCATGTCCTTCTGTGGGGAATCTCATGCTTTTTCTTAAGCGAGCCACTTGCTGAGAGAGGATACCAAGCTAAGGGGAACATGGAAGTGCTTTATTACTCAGTTTTCTCCTACAACTGTATCTTGCTTCTCCACCTAAATACTGCCAGAGTATTTAATTGAATGTATTTCTTATTTGTTACGCAAGTGTTGCATTTTGTTTTTCAAGTCCAGAGTGACTACATTATCTTGTGATGCTTTGTGAATGCTAAGCCACTGATGCTTGTAGGTGGAATTAAAATTGCTTTAGTTATGAAGGCAAGACTTCAGCCTGAGCATAATAGTGCTGAGATGGAGATATGTAACCTTCCCTTTCCTTTTGTGTGCATTACAGCCCTTCAGATAATATTTATAATCCATAAGTCAACTAACGGTCAATCAAATAACGCTTGTAATCCATGTTGGCCAATGAGCCCATGAGTGTGGGACATTCCACGTAAATGCTGTGTGTTTCCCTGGTAATCTTTCTCTCAAGAACTTAGGAAATGCTGCTATTGGTAAAGTAACCTTGACTACAGCTCCCTTTTTTTCTTGTGTAGTGATTTTTGGCTAGTGGATTTGCATGATCAGGCCTTTCCTAGCCTGATCTTGGCCACTTTTTCTCTCTCCAAAGAGAAGCTCACTGGAGCAGTAGGACCCATGTAACACAGAATTTCCCCTTGAAATTTCAGAAGTTCTTGGCCTTCTCCCCTTTGAATTGGAGACACAGTAATTCAACTTGAGGTAATCCCTGCAGCTCTCATGGTGTATGGTATGTAGGAGGATGTGTCCAACACTAAAAAAATATAGCTATCCCTAGCTTGGAATCAACATACCTGGATGAGCTCATAAAAATTCCCAATAAAGAGTATTCTACGGCCTCTTTAGGTAGCCTTTCTAGTGCTTTGTAACTATTATAAATAGATAATCTGCAGCAAAGTTTTCTCTAAATAAGCCAAATTCTCGCCAAGCTACTCTAAATGCATATGGAAAACATTGATCCCCATTGTCTCCATAACTGCTTCTTACATATTTGAATGCTGTCATCATGTCTCTTCTCCCCTTTCTCCTCCAGAGGAAACAAGATCAGTTCCTTCATCCTTTTCTCATGCTAGACATTTTTCTGGTCTCACAAATTTGCCTTGATTGATCCTATGGCGTGGTGTGGAAAACTTGACTCAGCTCTACATTTGAGGCCTCACCAGAACACAGCAGAGCAGCGCAATTATTCTTACAAGCTAAATAGCTGAACCAAACCCAGTTGGTTCAAATATTTTGATGCTGTCAACTGTGTGCCAGCATAGGCTCAAGTTGATAGTGAGGGATGATAAAAACGTCTATTTTTAGTTGCAGAGGTAACTAAGCAGTTAAACGGAGGTAAAAACATCAATGTTTAATTCAATGAAACTATGAACCACGGCTACTTGGGTCTTTCTGAGGTCAAATGAAACAGGAGGATGTACTGTATTGCCAAAGACAGAATGAGATGCAAGAATGCACTTTCCTGATACACAATTTTACATTCCTAAAGGAACTGGACTCCACAAGTTGCAGTGTTCTCTATTTGGTGTTTGTTATAAACGGACATTGCAATTTGCCAGACATTAAACACATCTGAGCATACCCACAAGTTAATTTGATGAAACATCTGTGTTCATATGTGTATAACAAACCATGGAAGGAATTTTACTATAAAAGATAAGAGCAAGTCTGTAGATGGCTTTTTATATCTTTTTTCAAAGTATTGAAGTGTTTTTGAAAGAAAAAATGGGGAACAGAAGTTAAATGGATGTTTATTTTTTAGGCTGTTTAATAGAAGAGCAGGATTTTCCAGTTGTGCAAAGCACCGCTTGATGAAAAGCCTGTCTGTTGATCACCTAATTTAATGTCTGAGGAGAGTCAGCATTAGTTTACAGTATTATTTAAGAGGAAATGATTTAGAGCATGATGTCAGGTTCCTGTTCTTCTTTGAAAGTGCAGAGACAACTTTTCAGAATTGAATGTCTGAATTTACACTTCTTAATCTAAGTTTAGAGATCTTAAATCTTGAGGGGTGATGGGGTTTGGGACTTGGGGTTTTGGTTGGGTTTTGGTGTGTGGGGGGTGGATTTAGGTTTTGGGGTTTTTTTGGCAAGCTAAGACATCCAGTGACTTGAGCGTGGATGTTAGTGGAAGCTGTATGTTCTTTTTATGTTATTACACAAGGCCCCTTTTAAAGTGCCTGAGAGTGGTTTTTGGCCTTGCAGGTTTGAAAGCCGAGTGCTAAGCTAAAAAATAGTAGGAACTGTTTTAAAAACTTCGTTTACATGTACAGTGTTTGTTCTGGCAAGTTCAGCATCTTCACGTGAGCAAAGCGTATAACATAGCATCTCTCAACATCATCTTAATTCAGGGAAGTGCTGAAGTACGTGCCTACCTGTAGGTAAATACTTACACAAGCGTCTCTCTTGGGGTCCTGAATTCAGGCCTACAAAAATACCTTAAGTAAATAAGTAAGTTGGTTGTTTTTTTTTAAAAGTCACCACCATTTTATATTCTGTTGCTTCTATTTACTTGGAAGAGCATGTTGCAAGAAGCTGATGTGTTTTACTAAAGTTTTTGAGGAGTGTTACGTTAATCAATGTGAAGCTGGCCTGACAGAAGAAGCATCAGTATCTTTGCCGAGTGGCTTCAGGTGGAACCATGGGCATCGCAAAATTCCCTGGGCTTTAGATTTATTGTCTCACCAAAAAAAGTCATGTTATCCACCTCCATTTCACCCGTTGCTCATTAAAATTATCTTAGTGCTTTGATAACCCCAGTCAGTATCAAGTCCTCCTTTTGTTGATTGTTGTAGCATTTAGGAGTCTGATGCTGCCACCAGCCTGTTGTGCTCTTCTGGCCCACACACAGAGTGAGAAGGATGTTTTTTGATGTTTTTTGGAACTGATTTCTTCACATTAAAAGCTTTTTGAGGAGCAGTATAGGGTTTCTGTCATTTTTTTTGTTTTTTTTCCCTATTTGGGGAAAAAAAACAGGCCAAGAAATTTTTGGGTTGGCATGGCTTTATCAAAATTATGCACATGATTTGTTTCCGTTAGGATGTGACCGGGAAAAAGGGTTTTAGTTTTGCATTTGTTTTGTGATCATGGTGAACTCTCGATTGGGAATGCTTCTCTTGACCTGATGCAGTTTTAAAAATGGTGCTTCAGTGATACCAAGCTGTCCTGGTTTGACGAGCAGATCTTTTTAGTCGCATAAAGAACTCCGGGAGTGAAAAATATCTTTAAAGTAGAGAAAAGAGAAGACCATCGCTGACAGCCCGGTTATATTCCACACCAAAGAATGTATATCTGTTGAACAGATTTCTTCTTGTTTTTCATTTGTCCTTAAAAGTTGTTATTATTCCCCATCTCTCTTTCTATGAATCACTCAGCGATGTTAAACAAATTACCAAGAGTGAGCAAATATTACTCACCTCTTTCCTGATCCAGGTAGCTGCGTGGGTGGACAGGTGGAGGCAGGTTAGACTGTAGACATTGCTATATTTTCAGCATATCCTTTTAGCTGACTAGAGGTTTCCTTCTAATTCCCAGGACAGATCAACTACAGGCAGACCGGGGTAGAAGCTTTATCAAGAAATTTACCACGACTCAAAAATAATAATAATAGGGGGGGAAAAAAAATCCCAGTCGAAATAGAAAATTTGTTTTGCATGGGGTAGTACACATTTCCCGTGGATGACTCACCTGGGTACAGACCTGTGTGGTGATGCTGGATTTCTCACACCTCACTTCATAGGATAAAAGCATCAGAAAGTGAAAAGGCATTTTTGTTTCCTCCCCTCCAGAAGGCAAAGCAAACAGTACTGAAACCGCTGTAGTTTAGAGGTGCGAAGGGTCCAACTAGAAAATGTGTCATCTTTGAATAAGGAGGAACTCAAACAATATGTCATCCTTCACTCCTGATGCAACTCTCCTAAAACCCCAACCTGTCCTTAATACTTCTTCGCATTATGTCTCTCTTGTCTTCCAATTGCTGTTCTCCAGCAAAGTTATTTTCAACTAACTCAGTCCTATGGTGTGAGCTTTTTCCAGTCAAATTCTCTTCTGTACTTGAACTCTTTTCTGCCACTTCTGGTCTGTGTGGCTTTGTGCTGTGTTTCTCTATTGTAATACTGGAACATCTAATTGAGGTAGCTTGGATAGCTATTTGAGCAAAAATTTCACGGGCTTCTATGTTTTGGGAAAGTTTGGACTGAGTTAGTTCAGCCTTCCAAAACGATCAAACCCAGTGGCAAAAATTAGACTTGGTTTATGCTCTGGCTTCACACATCCTTGAGATTTCAGGACTATAAAGGTATGTTGATTAGACCAACATCGACTCCTCAAGTGGTGGCACAACAGGGACAGAAGGTCATTTGTTTTACGGGGGCATGGGGTTTGGCAAAACCGATCTGCCATCTCCCCCCAGAACACTCTTGAGTCGCAAATGTCTTCATCTTCCAACTAATTTATTCTTGTAAAGAGCTGTTTGGATGATTTGGGTCAGATGTGCCGCACTTCAAAATAACCAGTATTTACTAGCGTGTCTAACAATCAAAGCACTACTCAAACGCTCCGTGGAATCCATTTGTTTTAGTGGCGATGCAGAACATGTCTGGATTTGTTTGTGCTAACCTTTTTTGTTTAGGCCATCTGCCAAAATCCTGATATAACCTACAGTCAGAATCGGTTTAAGACTTGATTACCTCTTAGGATGTCCTTTCTAGCTTCAGACGTTGGTTGAGGCCTTATATTGTATGTAAGATATTAGCAGTAAGCCTGTCTTGCTGCACTTGCATCAATTCACACGTAACATGTTAACCCCCTACAGACTACGGGTATAAGCCGTAACTGGCTGAATTTAATACAACCTTCCATTTAAAAATGAACGGGAAGATGGTGCAGCTCAAGATTTCTTGTGGTTGCAGTCCTGGAAAGTTAATTGTACGTAAAACACATGAAGAGTTCCCAGGTTATCTCTCCTTGCTTTTATAAAAAAGTAGTTGATGTTGCATAAATGGACTCAGCAGCCTGAGTCACTGTGTGAAAACAATGTCAGCAATACCAAGTCTCCACATATTATTGGAAGACAATGCTTTCTTCCCAAAGGAAGAAATCCCAAAAGGAAAGGGTAACAGAGCTATATTAAAAATCCTAATTTTTTACTGTCTTGTAACTATAAAAACTGCAAATATGAAGTATCTTAAACTAATCACGAAATTGTTCATAATTTCCAAATTATTTACAGTTCACTAAGGAATGGGATGGGGAGAAAAGCATGTGAAAGATGGCTCTTGATTATTTTTGTTTTATATATAGCGCCGTTCTCAGCAGTAATGAATATATTAACCAAAAAAATGAAACCCTGGCTACTCTCTGAATTATTCCGAGAGCGTACTTCACGAAAACCTCTGTGGGGAAAGTAGACACTCAACCACCAGCCAGTGGCTAGGTTCAGCTATATAGTGATACGCTGCGAACCCAGCTCTTTTTTTGGTGTGCTTTGCTTTGTTTTTGTTGTAAGTACATCGTTGCCGGTATTAAAATTTAATATCGTTTATACAATAAAAACCTTGTAAAATTTTTTTTTTTAGATGTGGCGCAGCTTTGATTGCGTTTCATGTGGTTTAACATGTTTGAGAGAATTATTTTAAGTTTTACCATTTTAATCAAATGCAGGCATTTATAAATGTTTCGCGTCTGAAAGTTGTGTTTGGCTGATGCAAGGTCTGAAACTAAATCAGCCTGGCTGTGCCTTATTAACGAAAAAAATTTTCATATTTATAGTATTCTGACTTTTTTGGGTAAGGCTTTATGGCTGAGCGATAGGGGAATGTGTTCTCGGCAATGGCTGCAGTGACTGTAGCTGCCAGCTGTAGCCCACCTCTTCCTGGAGAGTCATGAAAATGAGCTGTTGAGGCATGAAAGTTCAGCCTCTCTGCTGGATAAACCTCCCCGTGAGCTGTTCAGAGTCACTCTCGCTGGCACGTCTGCCTCGGCACTACTGTCTGCGTGGCTCACGGAGGAGCCAGATGGGCCGGCTCCTGTTTTTTTGGCTGTTAGCCTTATGGAAAGTTGAGGAGGAATCCGTGGTCTTCAAGATGTTTCTGATGCAGAGCGGAGGCCAGTGGCAGTTTTGCCTGATTTAACCATCACGGTGACACGCGAGAAACAGCGGAGAGGATGTAGAAACAGTGGCAACGGAGGTCACTCCTAGAAAGGCTTGTGATCTTCTGCCATGTGGTCACTGGAGGATTTTTGTTGTCTTTACAGCTGGCAGTGGGTTTTAAAGCCCATTCAATATTTATATCTGTTCCTGCTCTGGAGGTCTCCGAGCACCACGCTGTTGGGACACCTGTAGGAAATCATAAAAAATACGGATGCCAAGTGTAGACAGTGCTCCAGGAGCACCGTTACTCACGAGAGAGGAGGTACCCTGTCTCTCTCTGCTGGTTAGACGAGGAAAAGATGAAGATTTCATCACAGCTCTGAGAGGCAGAGTGACGGGGTGGGGAGGGAAGGGTATGTGTGTGTGTGTATATATATATATATATATATATGGGCTTCTCAATTTGCCTTTGGAAAGCTCGTGATTTTGTAAGGAGTAAGTAGAGAGATC
Organism: Limosa lapponica baueri; assembly: GCA_002844005.1. Classification (NCBI taxonomy): domain Eukaryota; kingdom Metazoa; phylum Chordata; class Aves; order Charadriiformes; family Scolopacidae; genus Limosa; species Limosa lapponica. Next base: position 6,955 of record KZ506768.1, on the reverse strand, counting down.
CCCAAAGCAAACAGCACTTCTTAGGACCAAGTTCCGAGTTACAACTCCGTGAACTTTGTGGATTGTTTTGTTTTGGGCCTTTTTGTTGCTGGTTTGTTTTTTTTTTTCCCCTGCAAAGGTGTTAGCTCATTGAAGACATTCTCAGTAGTTGAAAGATGATTTTTTTTTTAATTTTTCTTTATTTTGATTAATTGGAGTAGGGAAACAGCCTGTGAGGAAAGCCTCCAGGATTGATTGGAGTTTTCACTGCAAAGGCAGAGAAAACACTTCCACAAGCGCGCTTTTTTTTTTTAATTTTTATTCTTTCCTGAATGTACTGGGAACTTGCCATGTTCTGGGTCAGGAAAAAGACCACAACCAGTTTATTATTTTTATTTTTTTTTCCTTTTAATGAAGCTGATTTCTTTTCCCAGTTTATGCACTTTGCAGTCCACTGATTTGGACAGGAAAATCTGTCCTTGTTAAGAAAAACATTGAATAAAACAGAGCTGTTAGCCCATATCCAAAAATATTCCCTGTTTTTGTTTTGGGTTCTGCTGGAAATGCTACATTAACTTTGCCTCAGGACACTAATTAACAAACTGGCCATTAATTGCTGGTAATAAGGAACTTGTCAGCAGTCATTGTTTCCTTAAACTGCCTAAATTCAAGAGGACAAGTTTAGAAGGAGGTACCTCTCTGAAAGATCCTTGTCTTTCCTCCCAAACGAGGGAAGCTCCCAGCAAGTGAATGGAAAGGACCTTGAGACTATTTATTGTGGGATACTGTTAGTTTCTGAAGCAAGAGGGGCTTGTCTAGAAATGACCAGTAACGTGATGCTGGAATATGCCGTTTCCTTGATAACGCTTCTTGCCTTTTGTCTGGAAACAAACCTCACTAAAAATAGTCACAGGAGAGAGAGTGATTTCATTCCCGAGGATTGAAGTGGTAGCCGTGTATGTATTTCTTGCCTGTCTTCACTTATCTTGTTCAAGTAATAAACGGGATGACGACGGATAGGTGCGGTGACATTACAGCCAGCAATAACAATGGCTGCCATTCACTCTGCAGGCGAAAAGCCGGGCTGGAATTGGAACAGGTATCTCAAGCCCCAGGGCATTTGGAGAGAGAGGTTACCGTGCTCAGCGTCAGAGGCGGAAATGTATTCCGCTAAACAAAGATGATAGTAATGTTTGGGGAATTCACAGACTGTCTTCTGTCATCTTGCATTTTGGAATGAGACAATGCTTCTATTTTCAGAGTTTCTGATTCTCAAAAAAGATGTGAAAAGGGATACAAACCCAGAGAAAACCCTTTGATTTGGAAGCGTTGGCAGTGGGCTCGTGTTCTGTAGGTTATGTGGAGATTTAAAAACAAAAATACATCTTTATTTAAAACAAAAAGAAAGCCAGCATTCTTAAGAGTGAGAGTGTGTTGTTCTGTGACTGTTTTGCTTCTCTTATGCTGAGCTAAGGAGGCCAGTTTCTCATGTGATTAACGATGACCCAAACGACCATCCTTTTTTTCCCTCTGTCTTTTTTCCTTAGGTTTAAAATGTCTTTTTAAACATCTGATATTTGAGGAATTTTGCTTTGATATGCCTGTAAGAAGGGATAGATTTAGCTGATCTATTATCGTACCTTTCTCTTTATTTTACTGTCCCATATTATTGTAGGAATGTTGACATTACTTAGACGTATATTGTTGTTTGTGTTATAAAAGCTTGTCAAGTTGACTTGCATTATTGCCAAATGGATCAATGGAGGAATAAACTTTGCTAGCACTCGAAATTCAAATGAATAAATGCATAGAGAAGTGGTGTTCCATATCCAAACTGAAAAAGTTTGTTGAGGACTCGGATCTTAATTCAAGAAAATCAGTCCCGTAATTTTAATTAGATGTAACCTCTCTCTTTACTTCCCTTTCTCTCCAAGCTGTAAAGCTTGGGGAAAATATTAAATTTCTGACAAGAGAAAACAACATATAAAAGCACATCTCTTTGCCCCAAATTATTGTCAGCTTAGTTTACTTACTGCGCTTCTAGAAGTCAGTCTGGTATTACAGAGAAGACTGTACTTGGGGAGTTTGAATAGGTTTTTGATTAATTTCTGAACCTTTTTTTATTTTGGCCTTTAATGAAAGGTGTACAGGGGAGAGAAGCGTAGACAAACAATGGTTTCCCAAAACTAGACATGCATAAAAGAAAATACAAACAACAGGAAACAGAACAGTTTAATGAGACTGACCGCCAAAAAAAGATTTGGTGACCTTATGGTGCCCAAATCAAGACATATTACACCTGGGAGACTCTTTTAAAGGGCTGA
>KZ506767.1:105982-116398 GCA_002844005.1 Limosa lapponica baueri | reverse complement strand
CTCCTAAATGTCTATGTGCTGCAGCAAGCACGCTCATTCATTAACAAGCAAATCAAATCTCAAGTGTGAGGAGACATCATCAGCAAGTATAAAGCTCCCTGAGAATCCTGCCAGAGATACTGTTACTTCCCTCAAGAAATTAGAAATGTATTCCTTTGAGACTGAAAGTGATACTCATCTGGTCTATTTATAGCATAGGAAGTGCTAACATCCCACCAAACTGGCTCCCTTCAAAATGTGCAGTCTTAACAGGAAATATCCCTTTCAGCAATGAGAGGCATTATATGTTTTGCAGCTGTGGCGTTAAGTTCGCTGACATCTCTGGCTGGGCCTCGGTAAAGTCGGTTTAATTCACAAATGAAATTTGATAAATTAATGAGTAATCAGAATTTTTTCATACGGTCTCTTCCCGTAAACGGATCAAGGCAAGTTCTTTTGGAAGGGAAAAGATTAATAACTTTGCAAGTTAAGGGCAAGATGCAGCTGACGTAGGCCTGCGGCTGACTCCACGGGCTGTTGGCTCAGGAGCAACCAGCGGCAGAGCTGTGAACAGAACCCACGTGCTCCAGCCGCGCATCCTCATCTTAACCACATGAGCTTGTACTTGGTTAAGAATTTCTCTGCAGACAAACGCTTCCCAGCCCCAGCACTGGCTCTGGAGTCGCATTAATCTGTAGTCTGGCTGAATTCTTAACATCCTGTTTCCACAGAAAAGACGTACAGCTCCGTAAAGCATAACATCTGGTCTTAGCCTACTGCCCAACTCACCCTATGGTCTGCCTCTAGATACATGTTAAATGAGCTTGGGGTCAGCCAGGACTGAGTGCTGGACTGACTTGTTTTTTGATGATGCTGGGGCACAGCTTGGATCAGTTTTAGAGGATATCTGAATATTGTGAAGGATAGCAGTAGAAAGAATTGACGTGTGACACTGTCCCCCAGGCACAGATGTAAGATGTCAGCAGAGCACCATAGCATGAACACAGATCACAAGAAATCAACACGGGTCACAAAAGGAAATCAACCTTTAGATCTGGTAAAATTGATTTTAGGGCAAAGAAAAAAAAAAACAACAAACATGTCAAATACATATCCAATACATCTCATAGATGATGAGGACATAGAGGAGATAAAAGGACAGTGTTAAAGACAATCATAGCCCCTAGAAGAATGGGAACAACAGAAAGAAAGAGAGAGATCAATTGCTTCAGTGTTGTCTCCTGTGGTTAAGGATGCCCTATGCCTGATCAATACTGCTACTTAAACCTCTAGCAGGTCCCCCCACCTCTTCTGCAGAGAAGTTCTGCTTTTCGATTTGTCATTCATCATATTCTGCTACTGCAGCAGGCAGGCTATAATTGTAGAGCAGCATCTGTCTGCATGTATATGTACCTTCTGAACCAACCCTCCTGCATAAACTGGTAGACTCTGCAGAAATGAGTCAGAGTGAATGTGGATGAAATAGAGAAAGCTTCTCAAAAATCTAGATAAAAATTGGGAAAGAAAACCCAACCCAGCCCAACCCAAACACCAAAGCAAGAAACCTATCATTTTTACCAAGCGACTGTGAAATGGATTGTATGGCTAGGTGAACTGGGCTCACTCTACAACCTTCCAAACCCAATCCCTCAAAAAAACCCCCCACAACCCAACAAAAAAGCTAAGTTATGTGCTATTTTCATAGAGAGAGAGAAACTGCAAAGAAACCCACAAGCCATAAACAAAGAAAAAAAAAAAACACTGAATGCCTTCCCATCCAACAGGCTCGTACACTTTAAATATTCCAGTCTGAAGTACTCCAGGACCTTTCTCAGTCCAACTCACCTGCAACTCATCATGTTTTAAGGTGGCAACCTCTCACTACCCACACCAAGCTTTAGACATGCACGCCCTGTCTCTCGGGATGGAATCAGCTACTCTCACAACTTTTACAGGTTTCTAAGAAATAAGGAGAAGCACATGCAGTTCTTTGTTCTGAAAAGCTTCTCCATCTCATCTTCATCCTTTCACCTCTAGCCAAGCTTTATTCTTATACACTCCAAAAGAACGACCCTCCCCTTCTCCAAAATAATCTACAGCAAACAGAAGGGATGCAAAAGCTAGAAGTGGAGGAGAAAGAGCAGACTACAGAAATTATACATTTCCACTTGGAAGTGGTGCGAGGCCCATTCAGTAAAATATTTTGGAGAGTAAGTGGAAGAGCAAGAAAACTTGACTTTAACAACTCACTGATGAAATTGGCTTAACCCTTGCCATGAATTTGTAAGAAAATAGTCTATCCCTAACAGAAAGCAGGCTAGGAAATGTTATCTGATCGTCAGTGGTTACTCATGAAAAGGGCAAATGGTACACATGGGGAAAGTGTTAAACCTGAGGTCTACCAACTCTTTGAGAACTCTTGCATATTGAAAGCATTTCCAATGCTATGGCTGATACAAATCACACCTCGTGCAACTCTGATTAAAAAAATACTGTTGAAATGAAACAGATCCTCCTGTGCAATACTGTACATGCTCCTCTTCTGTATTTTTCAGAGTACTCTTTCCTGCATTCCTTGCTGTCTTTCAGGACAGCAGCATAAAATGATTCAGTTATTTGTCACTAAATCCCTTGGGTTTCATGCAAGAAACCATTAAGGGTGCAAAAAACCAGTATGCCAGGCATGTGAAAAGGATCATAATACAATAGAAGAAGGTATTTCACAACAGTTCTTTTTACTCTGTGAGTGGTAACTAATTTATTATATGCATCATAACAGACTGTATAGAGTGATGGCATCTGTATGAGAGATCTCAATGGTTTCATTTCCCATGCATGTATAAAGCTAATGCTAAAGCCTTTTAAATCACAGTAAGCAATACCTCTGCTCTAAGTAAAAAAATCACAATAGGTGGACACATTAACTTGCTCCTAAGACAACTCAAGTTTTTGGGAATTTTTAAACTCATTCTCTGACCATTGCAACATGCTGTTCTAGTGAACAGATGGGGAGGCAAAAGAAGACCCCTGATTCCAGAGCACTGTTCCTTCATGAATTTAGGAAGAAATAATCATCTAAACCAGATGAAAGAAATTTCAAGTGAGAAATTTAATATTCTGTACAGTTTTCAACCTCTAGATGACAATAAGAGGATTTCCCTTAGTGGTCCAACCCAATCTGCTGTTTCATAACTGTTTCAAAAGAAAGCTTGTGAATTCAGATTTTTCTCCTTGAGTCTCCATATTCATTTATTTCCTCATTAGTGTTCTCTCTACATGATATCCTTATGTGGATATACCCAGAGGATGCAAGCATTCCTCAGAATACTTAATCTTGTATATCTTGTCTTAGGGAGGTTAATAATGTTATAGACATGATAACTCATCCACTTAAAACAGTTGTTTACATCTTGCTGAACAGGAATCTGACCAGAAAAGATTTAAAAGACTATGGATTGCTGGTGTCCCCCTTCATATCGCTCAGACAGCTGCTCTTTCCTTGGCTCAATTTGTGCAAGTCTTTGCAGTACTAGTTCAGCAAAGAGGCTGAGCTTCAAGCGTTTTGGCATGTCTGGGACATTCTGTTAATGACTGAAAAATATTTCCACAAAAGCATGTGGACAAAATTAAATGTATTCCAAAAAAAGATGAGTTATCTGCTGCCAGCTGCTCCTGATTTCTGCTCTCAGAAAGGGACAGGAAACGCAGTTTGATAAAAAGAGTCCCAGAGTACGTATTTCCACCATGAGATAAGGCAAAGGTCCTCCAGGAAAAGAGGAATAACCTTCCTCCCTAAAATGCAGTCTAAACCTTTGCATAAAAAATTGTTTTCAAACTCTCTGCCAAAACTCCCACTTAGCTATGATTACCTCCCACAGCACTTCTGCTGAATTCATTACTCATTTTCAGTTATTCCTGTCTATTCATGCTCGCTGATCTTTTCTTTCTTTCCCCGGCGACGTTGTTACTTTCGACCTCATGCTTTAACTTGGAGACATCAGGCATGCTGGATCATTAAGCATCCTTTCTCCGCATATACCTGGACCGCATGTTTTAAAACTACACAGACTAAGGAAGCGCGGTATGAAAAGAAAGTACTTTGCAAATCTGGATTACATCCAATCAGGTAAATGCAATTTTCTCCAGCTTCCTGATAGACAAATGTCAATCTTGAACTAAGTCTTGTGACTGAAGAGTCACCAGGAGGAAGTCATAACTGTAAATAGCACCGGGGACCTGAGGCGCTATTCCACTTAAAACAATACCAGCATTATTGTACACCAGCAGTACAGTAACATGAATGACTGCCGCAGTAATTACAGGAAGCCGGGTCGGGTGGCAGGGAAAAAGGGAGATGGCTCACCTGCTTGCTTGTTTCTGGATACTGCCCAGCTCGGCTCTCTCAGGAGCAGGCTGTGCTGCAAGCAATTTTGTCGGTATCTGTATCAAAGCTCTTTCCTGGAGAGCTTCGTCAAGCTGTACCTGTCAAATTGTGTTACTAGTGACTTATCAGGGCTGTCGCTGCATAACTGGAACTTGCAATTGATCTCTTAAATGCTGCTATTCAAATACATAGTTGGTCATCTTTTCCTGTGGATAAAACCACATATGCAGTGCACGGTAGTTAAAAAAATAAAGAAAGAATGAATTATCAGCTGTGCTCAAGAAGCACAACCATGAAGGCAAAGCTAGACCCTCCTCCATACACTAACACAATTTCCAGCATTCCTGAAAGCACAGGACATGTCAGACAGCATTCCCATTCCCCAGCTCTGGAAGGCTGCTCATAGCTCTTATTTCCAAAACCTAAGTAAATCAACACTAATTGCTTCTTCGTTCCTTACAATGTGTGTGGTGACATACTCACAAAAGCCAGGGGAATGCTTTCAACTCACCCCATGGTGTGCACTACGTTATCTTCCCCATCGATTTGTTCATTCTTCCTCACCGTTAGTTGTGTGTTCAGGTAGGGCTGAGCACAGGACTCAAACGAGATCAGAATGCAGCGTACCATATAACATACAAACCAGCTGTGCAAAATCCCTTCCTGATTTACCAGCAAGGTACTGGGACACAGAGACATCGTACCGCAGCGAAGAGCACGCTGGCACAGCCCCAAACTGACCTCACAACTCTCCTGCCTTCTGCCTTCAAGTACGTTTTCCAGTCAATTCTCTAGCCTTGCGAGGGCTAGAAACTGTGGCTTTAAAACTCTGTGCAAAAGCTGGCAGAACCTTGTGTCCTCACCTAAATGAACTGTGCACAGGGCATTAATATAAAATAAAAATAAAAATCAAAGAATCAAGTAGAATGTAGTACAAGAGCTTAGACCTACAGTCTATTTCAAGTACACAACATGGCTCAGTAGTTTATGATGGCTGTAGTTTATGATCTCTCTTTTTAAGAAGTTCACAAGTTTTGCAAACAGGTGCATGGGTAAGGATGAAACACAACCAGACAGTGGTTTCCTGTCAAACAGGTGCCGAGATCAGTGGCAAATTCCGGGAGACGCTGAAGTCGCTCCAGAGACAAGTGTCATCATGTATGACACTAAAGTCCCAGCATCATTTCGTGAGTGAAATTACTTTTCCCTCTCTCCTCAAGATGACACTGTGCAGCGTATTCTGATATCACTCCCTTACCCTGACAGAAATGTAACCACTGTCCAAGCGATGGGACCTGACAGCTTCTTGCCAGAAGGCACCACCAAAAACCAAGACCACTGGTATTACCAGGGGTGAAATATTCAGGTAACTAGAAGAAACTGTGACCACTGTGGAGACACTGGGATGCTTGTTCTTGGAAGAAACAACACAAAAAGTACCATCAGCGGGGTGGCAACTACGGGCCAAAACCCAAGCCTTAATTCTGTTGAGGAGGTCATAAATTTCAGCAAGAAGGACCACTTGCTGCCTCTACCCGAGCACCCCTTTTCTGGGAGGGTTGGGTACTGTACTACTACAGAGCCAAGACGTTGCCTATCTTGCATCAGATCTGCAGGGCTGCAACCTTAAACATACAGATGCACAAAAAAAGCTTTAAAAAAAAATACTGTTGTTTCAAGCCAGCCACAAGTTTTATTTGTTGACGCAATGAGTGCCATCTGTTTTGCTGGCTGACACTACTTTCTCCAGAACACTTCAGCTGTCACTTCATATTCTGCCTGTTTACAGAAGCTTGTCTGCTACTTCTTTTTTAAACTTCCACTTTTATGCAACACTTTCAGACATCTTCCAGAAGAAAATTTGCGGGCTCTCTTAAGAGTTTATTTCTACAAAGATAATTTCAGTATTAAGTGAGCCATGGCTTTAAGTCTAGAGCACGCACTCACAGCTAGGGTTTTTGTTTGTTTGTTTAAAAAAGGATCACAAAAGAAAAGACAACTAAAATATTGTAACTGATCTGACTAGTGGCATGCTTCATACTGCAAGAAAAATGTTTTGCATGAACTTGCTTTTTAAATAACAAAAGTGCTTTTTCGAGGCTGCTTTTTATGTTTCAGTTCAAAAAATTTAAACTAGACCTGGCACTTCAATTTTCTGACTGCTACACACTAATGTTCTGTCATACCACTGCAAGGAAATCTAAACAACCTAAAGGATTTAGAATAGTTTCCACTGGTTTCATTGAACTTTGAGGTTACTAGGGAACAAACACAAAAGGCAAAAGATCTCTTGAATTTCTGGGTATGTTATTTGCTGCCACCAAGCAAAACTTCTAGCAGCATCCTTTTGGAGGGTATTTGCTTGCACCACCCTATCTGCCGTTACCAACTTTAAACTTGTCTTTATACTAAAAAACAAGTATGAAACACGCTCCACGGACAACCTAGAACGTGACCACAGGAAACACCAAAAGCTGAAGGATCACTGAGGGGTACATGAGAAGGAAAAGCGCAGGCCAGAAAGTCCACAAAAGTTCAAGCTTAAACTGGATGTGTATTGTCACTCCACAGGGCAGAAAGCTGGAAGCACCATTCTCCTTCTCAGACACAGGCTTGATGAGTACAGCTGCAAAACAGCGTCCAGGCTCATGACAGGGTAGGCAGAAATCGAAGACCAAAAGCTCAGAATAAAACAATGCAAGCTGTAAGGCATGAAATAAATGGGAACTGTGAAAGAGCTAAAAACATGCAGCTTGTCTAAGCAAAAGTAAATAATCCAGATGACTCTCAGGTATTTCTGGAAAGCTTAAAAAAAAGAGGGGGAGAGACTAGTTAGAGTATTTCCACAAGCGACAGGTTTAAATTATGAGGTAGAGGATGAAATTTAAAAAGGAAACATTACTGTCTGGAAGCCCTGGAAAAACTTCCTGACCTTGAGATATTCTTGGCCGTGGCACATACCCCGTGGAAAAGGGAACTGCCCGCCTGGAGAGGCCAGCAGAGAGCCTGCCGGAGGGAACCAGCACTCCCGGGTTTGAGGGGGAGAGAGTCATCTGGCAGGCCCTTTCCATTTCTGAACTTAAAATCTTACTATAGTGCTATCCTCTTTTGCAAATATATGCTTACATATACTTGTTGCATATTTGACAGCAATTAAATATCTGACTGTACAGGAGGACTAATTAATTCCTTTGACTTTATCCCACACAGAACGCTCTACAGTACTGAACTTGTCAAACAGCAAACAAAATAAACCAACATAATTGCTTTTAAACTACACCGTTGACAGATGTCTTATATACCATTCTATATAATACTAGACAAAGCAATCTTCTGATACCTTCTTTCATTCTATTCCTTTGCTGATAAAGGATTAATTTTTTAATTATTTTTAGTTCAAAATATATAACCTACAATGGAGGACAGCAGAAAAGTTCAATTTATACTGTTCTTTTAAACAACAGATAACTCGCATCCAAGCCCTGTATGCATATTTTTATTAATCAAACATATCTTCACAGTAGGTCAGGTCTTTTTACTTACACATACTATATTTTGCTTGTCAAGCATACCTTGGGAAACAACACTGTTACAGGGAGATGATGGTGAGACAACTATTTTTTTTCTTCCATATTTATCAAGTAAATTTACTTACAGACAGTACTTCATAAAAAAGCTTCCATCAATATATTAACCATACAAATGTATTTTGAAGATCAAGGGGAACAGAGAACACAGCTAGCTAAGATAACTCAATTACCTTTGTCTTTTCACCAATAACATTTCTCTCCAGCTCAGCTATTTTTCTGTTTAGATGATCCAATATTTCCTTCTCTTTCAGCAGCTCTGTTGTTTCAGATTTCTGTTCCCCATCCAAAAGGGCACATTCCATATCCAACTAGGAACACAAAACATTTTTCAGAAGCAGTCCAGATTAAGAAAAAAATCTTGATACACATTACTTTCTGGGGGAAGGGGAGTGAGTTGGTGATTATTCACAACAGAGAAACATTTTAAAAATAAAATAAAAAAATAAAAATTAAGTTTTACTCCCACAAAAGAAAGTTTAAAAAAGAGATCACAAATCTGAGAAAAAGTAAAACTGCAACATAAAATACTGCAAAATAAAGTCCAAACCAACTTTAGTTTGAAGATTCTTTTTTCCAAAACTTTTTCTTTTCTAACACTTCTCCTCTGTGCTTCCTCCTGTTATGATACTGTACCAGCTCTCTGTGCCCAGGCTCCGTAGGAAACCCTTCTGGAACAGCTGTTTCTTTCCTGTCGCTGATAATTGGAGCAAGCACAACCCAAATGCCTGGCCAGCTTAGTCTGCAACTGTGAGATTCCAGAAGTCAAGAGGGTGCCAACATACCCCTGCCACTGTAAAGCCAAGGAGGGTTGAAAGGAAGTTGTCTCACTTCCTTTCTCTTTAAACACTCACAGGAGATACCACTATAAAACTCCCAAGCGACACAAGGCATTTGGATCAATTGCGTGACCATTCAACAAGGAAGATTATTCTAATTCCATTTAGGAGTATAATGGTTACAGCTGGGAAAGGCTAATCTGAGCATCACATCCACCTCCCTGCTGGGAAAAAATACCCCTCATAGTAGGAGACTGCCAGGTCTATGATTCTGTGCCTAATATCTGGTGGAAAAAGCACAGAATATGAAGGCTACATACATCTGCGAGTTCCCCAAGTACTTAGGGAACTTAGGCTGAAGCCATCAGACTTACGCTATGTAGACATACCTAACAAGCAAGACATTTAAAACCAAAACATATTTCATACCTCTCTCGAGGATTCATCCATCTGGTCATTTAAATCTTTGATCTTCTGCTCAAGTTCTTCCAAGTTATTTAGGATTACTATGCGCTCCTCCTCCAGTCGACCAAGCTCCTGCCCTCTTTGCTCATCACTTGTGCATTCTGGTATCTGCAGTTGCACATTACAAGAAGTTCATTAGAAAAAAAGAGTTAAACACTGTCCTTCCTTCCCCCTTTCATATTGTGTTCATTTTAAACAAGTACTGTACTGCTGGTTTTGAACCCCTTACGTATTTCATATCTACTATATTGCTAGTTCTATATTTAGAAGGTGTACAAGAGAAACAAACATGATACTTTACGTCCAGGCATTGGAGGTAAATACTATACTTAACAGTAAATACTATTCATGCTACAGGAATTATTAAAACCTAACCTTTGAGAATACTTTACACGCTGTGCTATTTAGGTTATAAAAATCTAATTTTTCCCTTATAAAAATAACACAGATAGATGAAGATGCTTTTTATGTAAATTTCAGCTGTTCATATAATAATAAAAGCCAGGAGGTAGGATAGGACATTTTTGTAGCCAGCCATTAAGATGGGCAGCTTCTGTAAAATAAGGACAAAAGTTGGTTCTATCTCCCCCATTAGCACTGAGGAAGTCATACCCTTAACATTGCTCTTTTCATTGCTGTTTACTTACTAGATAACTGTGCCAAGAATCAAACAACATTATTAAGAAAATACCTGTGATCTTATACCAGCAAAGGCCAGATCAAAGAGTATTGAGTTTCAAATGTATTCTTCATGTTCATCTGACACCAGGGGCTTGTGATCCAATTACTCTGGTAAGGCTGCTCGCTCATTGTCCCCAGTCAGAATTAGAAGTGGGCTGCGTAAACCACTGGACCACACAGCCTTGCTCAGCTACTGAATGGCTATTCTGAGAGCGGGCATTTTATCCTGGGACAAATCCGATCTTGATATTTTAAAACAATGAGCTGTGTTTCATTAACACAGTTGCTTGCTACTGCTTTTCTCAGGGCTTAGCAGAACAGCCTTTACAATGAACGAATGAATGGTATTCCTTGATTAGCATTAGTAATCCTAGCAGGAAAGCCTCTTTTTGTCCGGTATCCTGTTCGGATAATGCTGACATAACATCTTCGATTTCAACTTCCTAATAAGGGTTCAAAATAGGATCTCTGACTTGCACAAAGAAAGCAACAAACGGGAAAGAAATGCAAGACCATGGTAACTTGTAAATGAAATGTCTTA
>KZ506767.1:67946-80723 GCA_002844005.1 Limosa lapponica baueri | reverse complement strand
GGCTGGGGCGTGGGGCACCCCCCCGCCCCGTTCTCCCCCCGCGGGCGGAATGGTTTGCTCCCCTCAGGCCGGGGTCGCGGCAGCGGGGCGGCCGAAGGGGAGACGGAATGGGGGGGGGATGGGGTGTAGGTGTGTGTGTGAAGGTGGACGGGGCGGAAAGGGGGATAGGCGCACAGGGAATACCGACAGCGCGGGGTTGGCGGGGGTGGGGGCTCGGCCGACGATGCATAAATATGAATCGCATGGCAGTTCCTGCCTGCGAGATTAGCTGAGCAAACAGGGCGGCTCTGGGAGGGCGCGGGCCCGGTTTTCCTTGCCTGGGGCTGAGGGGTGCCTTTACCTGCGCCTTCCCTCCTCCTCCTCATCCCCCGGGGCAGCCGTGCCGGACAGGGGGCTGCCCCTCCGCCCTCCCAACCCCCGAGGGGAGAGCCGGGTTGCCCCCGTGCCCTGGTGGGGTGTCCCTGCCGCTCACCCCAGCCTGGGGGTCGCCATCCTCCTGCCGCCTGCCAGAAGCCTTCCCGCAACTTGGTCTTACCTCAAAAAAATACACGTGTGCATGTATGTGTGTATTATATACACATACATATGTGTATTATATTCATATATGCATATGTATATGTATACATACACATATATATGTATTATACATATATATACTTGTGTATGTATATTATATGCATATTATACACACATACATATACATGTATACACACACAGAGCCCCCAAAAGACCCCTGTCCAGGCCCTATACATCAGCAAAGGATGCACGCAGGTGGGAGCTGCCACCAGCAGCATTTTGCTGTCCCACAGCAGGGAGTGGGGCTGGTGAGCCCAGCCAGGCCTCGCTGGCGGTACTTTCAAACCAAAGCAAGGGTACAAACCAACCCCGGCTGGGCAAAGGGTGTTTACCCACGCAGCGCACCTCCCTTGTCCTCTGTTTGGCGAGTGGCTGAGGGGTACAGGTCCAGAGCACTTGGGGGGTCCCCGTTCGGTGACAGAGGCAGCGAGGCTAACCCCTGGGTTGCAGCTGTTCCCAAGGAGACCAACAAGGGCGAAGAGCCTCCAGGGAGGTGCCGTCCCACCCCCGGGATCAGTGGGTGCTGGGAGCCCCAGGGGCTACAACGAACCTCCGCTTTCCAGGCGTACGCAGAGCGTCAGCTCGGTAAGGAAAACGCCAGCGATGAGAGATGCGAGCCGGCCTGGAGGACTGTGCTCAGGGCAGCGAGCCAGTGTATCCTGCGTAGCAATCTTGTTCCGTGCTGTGTGGCCTCGTCACTCTACCTTTCCCCGTTTGTTTTCCCACAGAGGAAATTTGGGTATCTCAGTGCCTACCTGCTGTGCAGGGGTCCTGCAGGACGAGTGGAAGCCCACACGGCACTCGGCAGATGTAAACCGCTGCCGCCATCGCTGACTGTTCCTGTCCGCCGCAAGGAAAGGGGGTTTGTCATGATCCGGTTCCTGCCTTGCGTATTCCAGGGGATATTTTAGTTGGCTAAAACCATTACTTTACCACAATATAAACTTTGCAATAACTCATTAAAGTCTGGAATCTGTATAGCAACACCCACAGTACCAGAGAATATTAAAAAAAAAACCCAATAAAATAAATGGCCTTGGCTGTCCTGGTGTCTACTGTAGTTTACGTATAAAAAGACAAGCTTTTGAGACTTATACCCTAATAGGCCAGCACCTAGATGAGCTCTTCTGTCATGACCCCATAAATGTCCGAGTACTTTATTTACTCCTAGTGTTGAACCTTGCTCTTCTGGCTTTTTTTCACTGAATGAGCAATAAGGAGTGCACAAAGTTAAAAAAAATAAAGGCATGTAACGAATGCAGAGTTAAGAACGTGCTCCCAGCTGGAAGAGGCGAGAATGACTTTTAACCCTGCCACAACCAGAATCAAAAGCAGCCAGCCTTCCCTTCATCTCACGTGATCTTCCTTTTCCTTTTAAGTGGGAAAACTGTAAGTAATAGTCTGCAAAAATCTCCCTGGGGAAAATGATGCCTATTAGTACAGAAAGGAGTAACTTTGCACTTGTGGATAAACTTTTACTCTGATGGACTTTCGATACTCTGGCTGAAATGTTCCTTTAGTTAGTTCCTACACAGTAGGTGAGGTGGCAGCAAAATTGGATCAAGCAGACAATGTGTTTCCCCTCATACATGTATGCTGGGAAAATTTTATCTGAGTCAGTGTCATCTGTTTCTTGGCAGCAAAGGAGAGAAAAATATGGAATAAAGCTTATTTCTAAAATAACAAGAGGTACTCAAAACCAGCCATAGCTGGGGCCCTAAAATAACTTGATAAATTGGAATGTCTAGCAGGCAAGAGTCTGGCAATTTAAAAACAAAATAAAAAAAAAATACACTCTTGGACATTTTATGAGTAGGAAATACTTAAAACTTAGCAAACAAGTGAAACTCCAAAAACTAAAGAGCTAAAAACTCTTGTTGGAACAAAAGCAACAATAGTACTGTTAAAGAAAGTCAGGAAAAATGGTGTGGAAACTTGTAGGAGAGCTAAGAGTCCTAGATGGGTTCAACAGTCCACCTAGCTAGCTTTAACTGTTTTCATGGCAGCTGCAAAGCTACATCAACTGTATTGCGTATCATAGAGGCTTTTAAAGTTCTCCACCCCTGAGTATGCAAGCATGCCCAATAAAACTTTTGTTTCCATGGTAATTCATATAAGTAGAAATCAAATGCTGGAATGTTTGCAAAAAGTATGCTTTAATCAGGAGCACTGAAAACATTAAAAAAATACTTCAGTGCTGTGCTTCTGTAACAGGGAAGGTGAGATCACTTCAGCCACTTCAGAAATGAAGTCACCTCTGAGCAGGCACCCTCAATCACAACCTCCGCATTACCTGGTCCCTCACCTTTACAGATTTTATCCACATCAGGTGTGGACGTGACAGCATTTCTGTCAAATGAGCCAGAGCCCACAGCTGGGAGTTGGTTCAGGCTTTATGCTGCCTGCAGGTGGAGAGACAATACCCAGCCTGACAAAGTCAGTTGAGATAAAGCTACCCATTGATGACTGGCTGTAACTACTCCCAGTCTTTTCTTTGGTGGCAAAACTGGTCTGGTTTCTTCCTTTTCCTGCCTTAACTATTCATTTGGGTTCCCAATCTATAATTTGTGACCTTCTTCGGTGGGCTGACGCAGTTATTTGTGAAAACCAGATCAAGAAAATGATCTGGGTGAAACCTCTTCCTTCCCTGCACCTCCCCCCCTCCTGAAAAAGGTCCAATAAGTACTTGCATTAGAGTGATTGGTGAGAAGAGGAACATCATAGATCTGAGGAGCTGTGCTTGAGACAAAGCCTCCATTTCTTGAACTGGTGTCACCAATACACCAATGGATTATTAAATTGCGCTCTTTTTGAAAGAACGTGTCACAATAAATGAAGTGGTAAGGATTCAGTGCTTTCCAGCATGTAACCAGAGCATTTTGAACTACTGCCTCAGTGAAGAAACCCAGCTGTTGTTTGCCATTGCAGAATAAAACTACACAATTATTTATAGCTTGAAAATAATAACAATGGTCACAACCAGAACTCCTGGTAAAACTACAAAGCAAGTAGTGATTCTTCTGTTGTACCTTCCTCAAAAACATTTTGAGGCAGTGTAGCAGGCTGGATTCTAGGTACTGAAAGAAACTTGATTTTTAAGGCTCATTGGGAATCCCTGCAAAATAAAAAGGCAACTTGGAGCATGACTGCATTCATCAGTACCATTCCGGTGAAAAAATCACACCCGATAGTTACATTAGTCATCCACGTTAAAAATCTAAAAATCTGTTAACGCAGCACACAGCAGAGAGGCATATCAAACAACAATAACATGATCTAAACTGAAGTTCAACCAGTGGAGTATTCTTGTGACTCGCCCTGAAACTTTCTTAAATTGTCACACCCGAGCTACCAAGAAGAAACTGCTTGGGGAAAATAAGTTACATGAGTAATCAAATCTCATGCTCCAGGGCACAAGTCAATTGCTGGAAGGGTCAAGAAAGGAATTTCCTCACTCTCTTCCTTTGCACAGTTGTACACAATTAACTAGGTTGTAATTGCCAGGCAAGAAAGCAGTTAGGTTTTGCATTCCTCTGATTCATGGAGTGCTGGCTGCTTTTGCAGCTGAATTCAGAGATTAAGGGACAGGTCTGGTAGGTGGGTTTTGTTATACTTCTCTGAGGCTTTGCCTAGATTTGCAGTGCAGTTGTGAGGTCTGCTCTTCCTTTGATGCTGGCTGCCTAGCTCAGAGCATGGCTGCGCTGCAGAACTACCATTAAAGTGAGCACTCGACTAATTTAGGCAGTTAATTTTCTGTTAATAATAAGTAGCTACCTTAAAAATGTCTCTATCGATAAGTTGCACAACACATAATGACTCATTTAAGTAGTAGGGATCTTGTAGCCGTAATGGCCTAAAGATATAAACAAGACAAGGTTTGTTGGAAAGGTAACTATTTTTGTTAAAGCAAGTAGACATTTAGTGCAATAAAAGATCACACTATTTCTTCTTTTAATAGAACATTTTAGTAATCAAAAGGACTTTTGCTAATGCAGGCCAGACATTACTCTGCTTCAAATCACGAGCACTACCTTATTAGCTTGTGTATGGCTATCTGTCTTTGCAGCTGATTAATTGCTTCCCTTTGCCAGAATCAGCATGCTTCTGTGAATGGGGGTGGCGTAGCGCTTAATTACCCAACTCAGATACTACAGCTAAGCTCACTACAGTGTTACCAAAGTTTTTCTGTACACAATGTATATCATTTTGATATATGATCTGTGAGCAAACGTGTTGAAAACTGCAAGCACTAGGTCTACAGGCAACACCTTGGTCCACGCTCCTCATAGATGTTAAGTCAGCAGGCAAATGGTTGGTGGAAGACATGGTGCAAATGCCATAGCTAAACTGGTTTACAATTAATTACAGTCACAGATTAGGGCAGCAACTCATTTTGCACTCAGTGGTTGGATATAAGGGTATCTTCATCCTATGCCCCTTCTAGACTTGTCTTTTTCCCAGCAAGCAATAAGGCGATTCATAAGTTCCTAGATGCACCTTAGTTTGGGGCCTTGTGATTTGCCTCAGATGCCAAGCCAGGGAAGTTTTCTGTTCTCCTTTGGTCTCTATCTTTATTCATCAAATCTGGGTGCAAAAGTCTTTCATATATTTAATGACGTTGCGGGTCGTGGCAGTGAGATTGTAATTTCTTTAGTAGGAAAGGACAAGAAATCTTAAAAGCGTTTAAGCCATTTGTCCAAGGTTACACAAGAAATCTCAGTGGGAACAAGGTGTGGAACACAAGAACACAAGATACTACTTTAATTTCACAGTTAATCTGTGTAAAGATAGATCTGTGTTGAAATAAATATTCATTTTGTCACAGTTAATCTGTGTAAAGATAGATCTGTGTTGAAATAAATATTCATTTTGTTTCTTCCTCCTGCAAAAAATATTCTTCCCCTTCAGGTGAAACTCAATTAATTAGTACAGAGTTGAAAGATGTAAAACAATGCATTTCTACCAAAAGGAAATATGGTTACCAAAGCGTACTTCATTCTGTTTGGAGCCATTTGGGCTGGATTTGACAAATTGGAATTGGCTGGAATTGGCTTTCATAAAGGAAAAAGCTCTGCCTACTAAAGTTTAGATAAAACATATCCTCACAACAGATTCATGAAGCTTCCTTTTCTGAGAAGTTTTCATATGTGCATTGAGAAGGGCTGTAGAGGTTTTTTCTCAGCAGACGGCCTGCAAATGTGGAATTAAGTCCCATTAGCAGCACAAAGGATGACACAATATCACTACTACTTTCCTGGCTAATAGAGGCAGAGTAAGATGCAGAGTTATATTTTAGCCTCAGTTTTCTGGGATTCTTCTCCAAACAGAGGCAGCATTAAAAGCAACTGAAAAATATAAATTATAACCATTTTCTCCCCACGTAGCCCTACTTAAAACTGCCTTACATACTTAGACAAAATATACAAAACCCAAAGATAAACATCCTGATGACGCACTAATGCTCAAGGCAAAATCAACCTAAACCAAAACAGCAGTCAAGTGCCAACCCACCATCTAACCTCCCCACTGCATTTGCACCCCCTTCGACAAAAATCCTAAAAATATAGTGGGGTGGCGGAGAGGGTCACAGAATCAGGTGCATTCAGTGGCTATCAGAAGATGCAGGGGAAGGGGGGAGGTGGCCCGGCATTTCCCCGCAGGTTTTTTAACTGATGTGTGCTGGAGGAATCCGGCTCCAGAGGGCCAGGACAGCTTCTGTACCAGGAAGGTTGTTGGCGTGCAAGGCACGATATGGCCCATACCCCCCACATATGGCCACTGCCAGATTAATCTGTATCCCATTCTTCCCTTTTCCCCATATGTCAGGCCCATTTTGGGTTATCCTGGGCAGTAACGGGGGACCACCCTACTGGTACTGCTGTTTCCCTATGCCTGCTGTTGGTGCCGTGAGCTTACTCGAAAGAAAGTAAAGCGCTTGGGTACCTGAGACTCAAAGCTCCGCATCTCTCCACCTGCCCAGCCTGCAGTGGCCAGTGTCCCTGTGCTTTAACCAGAAGCTGAAGCTTTATGAATATGATGGTAAACCGAGAAGCAAACAAACTCAGCTATTCGGGGAATATGAGAAGTTTGGAAAAGCTATTTTACAGGAGCTGGACTGTGTAAAGCCTGCTGATTTATGTGTGTATCCTCGTCTACCTGGCTCACCTGAGAGCATCCATCTCCATCCTGCAGCGCTGCTCCCAGCGGCTTGGGTAGCCCGTTTGCAAAGAAGCCCTAGACATGCTCTTCAGTCTGGGCTTGCACCACTGTGGCCACGACATCATGCGCTTCCAATGAAGTTCCCGCTGACTGATGTAGGATTAGGCCACAGGAAGCAATAAAATATGCTTGCTGATCCCAGAGTATCACAGGAAATTAACATATGACAATCTTTAACACATTGTTTTAATAAATTATGATTTTGTACTGTAGTTTAAAGACCACTGTGAAATCTGAGATAGGAAGCTGGGGGTGGTCTCGCTTCTTTCTCATAATGCCTTGTTTGCACGTTGCATTTTATTTTTTTTTCCCCTTCTTCTTTGTACTACTGAAACCTTAAAGCAGTCGGGGAGGCATCCCAGTGTTTGTAAGCAACAACCTTCATTTTGGTTGTAAGCTCCCCAGACTGTCCCGTAAACCAGAAACCCATTCTAACCAAGAAGAGAAATGCACTATCTTAGTGATACACTTTGCTGACAGGACGTAAATTAGGTAGCAATGTGAAATAGGGACACAAAAGTAGCCTGGAAGAGCCAGGCAATTAATGCATAAAGGGAGGCAAGGTCTGAGAGCAGATCCTCATTAGACTTTGGGCATAGTTTATCATTAGCATGCTTTTTTAAACCTCAGAAGTTTAAGTGGAGAAAAATGTTTCTTTATGCCTCAGATCTCCTCTTTTTTTAAGGGAGGTTTCAGGTTCCCCCTCCCCCCTTCATTTCTGGAGAGGCTGCCAAGTTTTCCCAGAGCTAAAAGCAACAACTTTCTGTTAAACGTTACTTCATGCTTCTGGTATTAATCTAATAGGAGGCTGGATGGGGAGGAGGGGGAAGCAGCAATGAAAGCTGATTTCCTGCCATGCAGTGGGAAATCCATAGAAAATTCAGATCTAACACTAATTTTAACAGCTGGATGACTGCTTTGGCTTTTACTTGCCATAGGAACATGCAACTGCATCATTTTTTTTTGTTGTTATAAAAAGAAAACAGACATCAAGCAAAAGGCAAAATAAAAAGAAGGCTTGCAATTGTAAATACCCCGATTAAACCATCCTATTCAGCCATGCTAGAAATATTACCACATTTTGCAAATTGCCTCTCATTTCTGTTAACATTTCTAATAAGAATGTTCGTGGAAACAGAAAATATACGAGGAAATCGTCTTGCTAATAAGCACTTCAACAAATATTTACTTGGGAAGTGCTCCAGCAACCACTTTGAAAAGAGTCTTAGTGGGTTTGAGAATCACGCAATTGGGACATTGAAAGAAAGCCCCCTGATGGAGGTGAAAAATTCATAGCAATAAGAGCAGATTGCAAACAGTCAACATATAAGTCAGAAACAACAGTCCTGTAGCAGTTCATGGCCATATATAACATACACTGAAGAACTGTTAGCAGCTCCTCTTTCAAGCATGCAGCGTGTCAGCGGATAACTTCGTATATTCAGCCTCCATTCTTTAGTAAGTTTTTCATTAGGAAGGACTTGACTATTCTGATAATAATTGTTGGGAGGGAGGTGGCCACAAGTGTAGCCCTTTATCTTGGCTATTAAAAAAAATATGTTTTTTTCCTTCTTTCACTCTTTTTGCTCAGCCTTTGTTCCACCTGTTTCTCACACACCATATGGCTCAAATCACAACATACTGCAGAAGTCGAGATTTTTTTTATGTTGATGCAAAGAAAGCTTAATACAGTACACATGCTGAAACTGAACCCTGTTTTGTAGATAAAGCAGGGCTATAGCTTGTTTGTGCATGCTGTGTATACTAGGAAGAATCCTTACCACAGTTTATCTCGGTTATAAAGCTTTACCTGCCCACTGATGCATGTGATCAACACAGCGAACGTGGCAGCTGGCTTTTATGTCACTAGCTGCAGCCAGCTGTTAGACTGAAAGTGTTAATAACCGTTTTCATCAGTCCCAGGCTTGCATTAAGCAAACTGGAAGACTCAAAAGACTCTCAGGGGTAGTGATAGCAGAAAAACCCCAGAAGCTAACACCCAAAACATGAAGTAGAAGCTATGCTATGTGAGCCGGGAGGCTTCTCATGGGGCAGATAAACACCGGGCTGGAACATTTGATAGCTTGAAGTACTGATGGGCAGGAGAGACGAAAAATAAAAGCCTTGAAAAGAAATGAGAGAATGAGAAAAGTCGCAGTAAATATCACATTAGAAAGAAGTTTAAAGAGATGGAGCTTCTTAGGGGTGCAGCACTGCTGAAAAAGCAGAGAGGTCTAAAAAAGAAAGCTGTTTCCAGTTTCTTTATTCTGTGTTCATAAAAAGCAGGACATTATGCACAGTTTTTAAGTCAACAGGACCATTGCCATCGCTCCCTCTGTACTCCAAAAATTCCAGCTGGTATCATGTTTTCCTTGTAATGGAAACAAGCTGGCAGGACTTCAAAGACTTGATAACAGCTTATATAGAGAAAGGACAGCAATAGTTAGTTATACTTCACTATTAAAAATGTTGTTTTCACTTATCTTTTCTTTTTATTTTTTTTTAAGAGAAGTTGGATAGAATTTGGCAATGCTTAAAATGGTGCCAGCCACTTGTATCTGCTCGCAGCTCAGGAAGAGTATATGAAAATGTAGCTGTACTGGAATTTGTTCAAGAAAGGCTATCTAACAGCTCAACTTTTGTCCAGTATGCCATGGCCAGGGGCTATGAGCACCATGAAATCAACGAGCTCAGTCAGACAGCTTTTGAATGACTGAAAAACTGAAAAGGGATTTTTGAAAAATAAAAGATATATGAGTACGCTATTTATTTCTTTATTTCAAGGCACAGAAATCAACCAATCCTGATAAACATTGTCTTAAGAGCATGAACATGCTGAAGAACCTAGGAAACAGAGTATAAAATGTTGGGGAAGTGGAAATAAGCCTTTAATTTATAATTAGATACGTCAAATTATAAATTTGCCTTTGATGGACAAATCCAGTTCAAAAAATTCCCTCTCAGTCTTAATGTTGCATCTGTTCTAACTTTTGACCACAGTAGGATTGTAGGTTCAGTTTCAAGACTGTCCTAACTTTCTGTGTAGTGCTAAATGGCATCTGTACTATGTTAAAGTGACGTGATCCATGCCACTTTTCAGAGTTTTAAGAATTATGCTGGTGGTCACAGTAACCAGAGGCTGGGTATCTATATAAATAAAGCATTTTTACTTCTCTGGAAAAAATGTTTCTCTCTTAAAAATATTACAGTCCCTCATTTCTTTTCCTCCTCCTCTCCTTCTTCCCTGATCGTATGCAACTGAAGAAACGGCCTTTGTTAGTTTTTCTGGGCTGGCAGGAAGCCCAAAGATCCAGCTGACAAAAACCTCAAGTCAGCAAATCCAATGGGAGGAATGTCCTATTCAGACCCCGGGTTTCACAGTCTCCCTGTCACGGAGCATCTCAATAGTGCCACACAGAAGAGCCTTGCATGGCCCTTCCTTACAAGGTGAATCATCCTTGCTCTTATTCCTTGTGCTTAAGTAATTAGCTCTCATTACCCACCCATTGCTGCCCAGCATTTGCATGCTGGGCTCTGGGGGAGGCTGATGCGACAGCATCTGTCCAAAATGAAGCTCCCACCAGTAGGTTCAAGGAGCGATTGCAAGGCTCAGTGGAGCAACTCCCGTCTCTCCCACCCCTCGTAACGCCTGTAAGGTGGCATCCTGGACTCAGAGGGAAGCAGCTGGAGAGGGCCGCGTTAGCCGAGATAACGTACGGTCAGCAAAAGGTCCCTGAATTAAATATGCTTGTGCTGCTGTAAGGCTTAGCCTGCTACTGGATCACTGAGTTTGCACCAAAATTTCTAACATGAAAGAGTCAAGGACTTCATGGAAGCTGCTGGTTCACTGTGGTCCATAGTCAGAAAAACAGGCGCTGCAAACAAACGTAAGGGTCTATCTCATGCATTGTTGGAAAAGCTGAATTTTGAATTTTTTTTCCCCAAAGGAATTCAGTGCTTTTTTAAGAAAATAAAGAACACAGTAAATAAAGACTTTACCAGGCAGCACAGCAATCTGCGCACAGCTTTGCGGCACGGAAGTGGTTCATCCTGCAATCAGAGCACTTCATATAATGTCAAAATAAGCACTTATTTCTCACGCAGTTTTCTTTCCCGAGCCTTTCCTTAGCTGACACAACAAGTGAACACTGTTCTTTCTCCTCCCCTTTCCTCAGCGGTCCTTTGGTATTTACCTCCTCTCATTTTGGATTTCCTGTCTGCACCCTAGGGATAGGATTTTCCTGTGAGAAACAAATGTCACACTGCTGATCTGTTTGGATGCCAATACACCAAGTCTATCCTCCATGTGAAGCAAAACTCTCATCTACCTGCTATCAGAATAGTACTGCCCTCAGATTATTATTTTTTTTTTCCTGACCCATTTTATTTGGAACTAGCTTTAGAGAATTTGCTTTCTGGTCCCTAGCAGGGCTGCTATTTCCATGTGTTGAATTAAGACCGATGCAACTGTTTGGGGGACATGAAGACCTAAACCAGACTAAATCTCAAAATTAAAACCAAACATCAAATATTTTGAAAACATACATAGGGCCCTGCATAGCACATATCTTTTTGGTTACTGTATTTGATGTTTTGGTCTGAGAGGGGGAGAAAAACAAGTGGTAATACTCTGTATCTCTTCTGCACATGTAGAGAGAGCAGGGCACGACGACTCTGCCAAAAGCATCCAGATACGGTTATACTAAACATACACAGCTGTTTCTGAAATTACAGAAGGTGGTTTTTCATGGGGGGAGAAATCTTCCTGGCAATTCATACCTAAGTATTAATGGAAACGAAAGCCACCAGCAGGACATAGGAAGGAAAAAAGCTCTGCATCTGAGCTGCAAAAGTCCCAGGAGATGTGTCTGCTCAGATGGTTGGGACCCAAAACTTGTTTCACTTCAAACACAGAGTATAGGCTTTGCCTTCAGCAATCAAAGGGACCAGTAAATCTTTAGCCTCTGGGCTGGATCACGGCCAAGGCTGCTGAGCCCCCAGGCGGGTTGCTGACAGGCTTTGGAAGTGCTTGGGAAGGACAGAGGTGCCACCTCTCTTCTCTGGCTCTGCAGAGGCCAGAAGACACAATACAGTTGTGCCGTAAAGACAGAAAAGTAATTTCTGGAAGATCACCAGGGAATGTGTTTGCACGCATGCATGCTCAAGTACAAGGTGTGCATGCTGTATTGAGCATATGTAATACCAGCAGAGTGCAAAAGTCTGGCTAAAGAATGCGGTAGGATATATTGCTTAGTGCATTTTCGTTTAGAGGTCTTCGGGGTGTTTGGTGCTTAGGATATTGAAAATGCTTTAGATCTCATTGCTATCCTCTTGTGGTATGTTATAAGAGATGCTAGATTGCCATGATTCCAACAGCCCTACTGTGGCAAACAACAGTCTGTGGCTTTGAATGGGTTGTACTATATATCTTCAAGCTGTTATAGAACATTGGGGAGTGTTTTGTGGTTTGTGGTATATGCAGAATGGGTGATTTGTAGACCTTTTGGGTCTAACCAGCTATTACCCCTGTACTTGTGAGGCATTGGATTGGATGACCCTAGTGGCTCATTCCACGTACGGTGTGTGGTATCTCACACTGCTCGCTATTTTGTGAGAAGTAAATAATTGCCTTCATTGTATTTTCACTTTGAAAGTTGACTAACTAAAACTAAAAACTTCTCTATTACTTATGAAAGGATTTTTGCGTACAGAAGTCTAGAGGCTGAACTCTGGGTAATGCATTCTGGAAAGCTCAGAAAAGCCAGTATTTGGCCAGTGCATCACCAGAATGCTAGCTGGTGTTCAGAAGAATGCAGCAGAAGTATGTACAGCCTTGCTTCAGTTTTACCTTAAGTCCATTTGCTTTGCATTTTCTGCAATATAAGTGTAAGAAGAACCTAAATCTACACTTAGTGATCATTCATAGGACTAATGAAAGTCAGATTCAGACACTGCTCTAATAAAAGTCAGACTCAGTTGTAC
>KZ506767.1:56042-66986 GCA_002844005.1 Limosa lapponica baueri | reverse complement strand
TTATTTTGCTGGGACCTTCTTGATGCCTTTTCTGCATGCTGCTTTGATGTCTTTCTGGTTTGTCTTCCACATGAACAATATTTGGCCACCTGCATGTTAACTCAGCCTGTTATCAAACCCTCCACCTACACAACACCCTCTTAAACAGCTTCGTACATACCCTCAATTTTTGGGGTGGTGGCTCCTATTGTTTCAGCTATCTGTTCCATAAAGCTTAATTGCACTTTGCAGTTGACTTAAATGAAGGGTGGTTGTTACATCCACTACCTTCAGCAAGACCTCGTGAGCATCACAAGATGTACATTTTTAGTACCCAGACAAGCCATTGCATTTATGTCCCTCAGAACTACGCAACAGGACAATAACCACAGACAACAAGTTCTCTCAGACACACAAAGCTCTTCCCATAAAATTTCTGGATCTGCAGACCACTTTCTTCTATCTTCCTGCAGTAAAGAAGCCCTGCACTTAAATGCATCAGCTCCATTTTCCTTGACAAAGATAGTACCCGAGAACTGCAAGAAAACGGCCTGTTCACTCTTCCTCCTGCCCTTTAAGTCACTTTCCTCTCCCTAGCTAATTCCCTTTTCCAATTAAATCTGCCAACAAGCTGTTCTCTTTGCTGCAAGAGCTGGATTTTCCCTGACTGTAGATTCATAACTTTGTGAAACACAGCTCTACACATTTCAGAATTAACCCGTATTGTCAGCTAGCCTCAATGGGGTGAGACACAAAGTTGCCAGAATAGCTTGGAGAAAAAAAATATGAATTTTTACTTTTCAGTCAAACTGGTGTTTTTGACAATGAGTAGAAGCTTCTTTTGTACTCTGGAGAGCTCTTGACAATGGCACACCCATGTTCAAGTTCTTGCTGTGCTCACCTGAGGTCTGCAGTTAAAAACCTCTGCTCTGAGTTATGCAGAACTATCACTTCAAAGTGTGATGCATCCTGTGTCAGGTCAGTGTCTGATACGACAAAACAGACATTCACAAATTAAACCATCCTATTAGCATCCAAAAGCAGACATTAGCACAACTGAGTTCACAAGAAAAATATAAATGTGAAAAAGAGTAACATTTCAAGGAGTTGTCCTTTCACTCCAGCATAGGATAAACAAATTTCAAGCTCTGCTAAGGAGCAAGCATCGTATTCCAGCAGTAACAGAACTGCAGCATTGGTAGCAACGGAGTTCGGGCAGAAACCTGTAGGCTTCCACTGTTCATATGGTATTTCCAGACTTTTGAATGGTGCTTCAGATATGAGTCTCCTAGGAACTGACTTGTGCCAACTTGGCACTCCCCAACTTGTTCAGGTTCTTTTACTGCCTTTGCTACCAGGGCAGAGGCCAACGGGCGATGGAATGAGGACTGCTGCCCCTTGTAGAGCTTTGCAAAGTGCAGGATGGTCCTCTGAGCCGCGAGCTCTCCACCCTGGGCCACATGCCCTTGTAGCGTGGCTGATCCCCCACTGCAATCCTGCCCTTTGCAATCATCTCCTCTAGCAAAGCTTCCGAATGCTCTCATCTAGATGGGGTCAGTTCCCAGGAACAATCCCTGTTTACCTAACAACACCATCCTGGCCTAGAATAGGGATGTCCTTTCTCTGACCCATTTGACACAGGAAGTTTATCAGCTTTGGAGCTTTTCCACTTAAAACAGAGAGACTTTCGTGAACGCCACTTGCCAAGACCTGCTCCACGGAGCACACAAAGGAGCACAGTGTCATGAAAATAAATGAGCCACTTCCTTGCACAAGCACAGTGGCATTCTTCAGCCTGGCGGTCATGCCCTGGCAGGAACCTCACCTGGCACCTATTTTTGTCAACCGACAGGTCATAACCTGGAGGCAATACACTGCTGAGAACAAACACAAGCTCTTCACAGGAACAAAGAAAACTGAATGCATGGGCAGGCTTTGGAAATCCCATGGAAGGTTTATCTGATGAGTGATGAGCAGATTGCAAAAGCGTTTGAGTACTTCTGGGAAGTACCAGATCCCATAACTGCTCCATCCCAGGAAATTGCCTCATCATTAGGCAAAACAGTCATGCTCCCTCTTGCTTTCTTGCTCGATGGCTTGATGAGTCTTTCTTCCTTTCCTGGCTAGATCATGACTCCACATCAACAGGTAAGGTGGAGAGTGTCTCCATGCCAATTTGTTCACTAAATAAGCCAATTATCTAGCACACAAGGTGAAAATTTGAGCTGCCTCAGGCAGGGGAGGAAGCTCATACTGAACTGATACCCGCCACTTCCCAGATGAGAGATGGGCACTGCCACAGCTCAGAAGAGAACAACAAATCCCCCATGTATAAAGAGAAAACGCAGGTGCTTGAGCCCAAGCCATGAATCCTGATTTAAAATAATTACTAATTTCAAAGCTGTGAGCATGCTCTCAGCCTGGGAGAGCACAGGAGTTTTTGTTCTTGTCAGCATCCTTACCTTGGTCATTCGCCCTCTCCAGTAGGCCTTGAAGCCCCCTTTTTGGGCACCTGGACCAGGACTTGCAGTACAAGCACGGGGTTTTTAAAAGCTGGGCATGTTGCCACTCAGTGTTCCCATGACTGAGCTGCTGTTGTCTGTAATGGTTTATACTGCAACACAGGCCCACAAAGGATTCGCACAGGTGACTACCAGCTGGGAGATTTCTAACTTTCAAAGTGCTCAATTCTCTTTTAACAAGATTTTTAAGAGACAACTTGATATGTTTCTAAAAGAAAGTTTAAAAAAGTATGGAAATTGTATCACACGGAAACTTCAGAATTTAGTACGGACCTCTAATCCCTGGGGTTAATAGTAAAATACTGTTGTGAGCCAATGTCACATCTATGCTTTAAAGCATGAGGTGCTAATACTTCCTTCTGAAAAGGTTTGAAGAATTTTTATCACAAGCATATGGATTTCTCAACCTCCAGCAAAACATCCCATAAAATTCAGCATGAGGCAAGCATCCCACTTACTGAATAGTTCACCCTCAGCTTTTGAAATTCATAACATCCTAAAATATCAAATAGACCCCTGAATATTTGTACCTGCTCTTTCAATAACAGTATAGTGCTCCTCAAGGAATGGCTGACAAAGCATCCTTACCACGCTTTAAAAACGGGCAGTCTAGAGGGGAGTGAGCTTTTGCCAGTCAGTCATGCACGAGCTGGCAGAGAGGAGGTAACAAAAATGACTGTTCTACCTAGGCAGCTCATCAGCACATTGTCCCCATATTAGCCATGCCCTCTGCAACCTCTTATTGGGCCAGCTGGCCTCAGAAACATCAGCATCTCTTCGGAGTCGAAATGTGGAGAGTCCCAGTCGAGAAAAGGTGTAAACTCACCTTCACAGAGAGGTGGGTCGTCCTTGGTGCGAGTGACCTGCGTTCCTCGAGTTTAATCATCACTTTCTGAAAGCTGGGGTCAGGACGTAGGACTTCATTGATGAAGACATACTAAACCGTCTCCGGCTCAAAGCACAGACACTGAGGCTGCTGGAAGGCAGAATAACCATACAGACAGAGCCAAGTCACACTGATATTGTATGGAGTCTATTTGGAGGCTTGGCCTCAATTAGCATATAAATGAAGTGATACACGCAGTCGCAGCTTGCCAGAAAACGAGACAGAATAATCTCCCCAATTTGGCAGCTCTCTAGAGCATTTCGTTTGTGAATGAAGAGCCAGGCACACTTTGAAGCCAAGCTGGGTCCACAGTTTCCAGCCAAGTGACTTTACATGGCGAAAACGGGTCCTGAGAAGTCGCAAAGCAGACCAGCACTTTTCTGCTCTTAAACTAAGTTGCTATTACAGGAAAGTGACTTTAAAGATACTCATCACTGTTCCAGTATACTGATAGCATTTCACCTCTTCCATCCGCAGGCCCAGATGAGCTGTGGTACTGCCCTCCTGCTGCAGGCTTCTGGAGAGTGCTTGATTTTATTCCAAGTGCAGGAGAAGGAACTGAAAGTTCACAGGAAAAATGATACGGAGGAGCTGTGACCACGTAGCTGCTGAGCTTAGACACAGACAGAAATCTTACTTATGGATCTTTACTAGGCTAAAGAATAAGGAGACAAAAATAGAAACAAAGATATTCAAAACTGGCGCACAAGAGCAGAGAATGAACTAGTAGTTGTATTTATTTGTATAGCCTGCGCAAGCCTTTTAAGGTATTTCAATTAAGACAGAGGGAAGAAGGCTTGTGTTTTTGTACAAATGCCTTTCACATTTATTAGGGTTTAGTTTTCCTTCTTCAAATATTTTCAATTGTCAGGGGCTCAGCTCAGACGCAAAAGCAAGGAAATCTAAGCACAAAGGCACGCAGATTTTTCCAAGAGCAGTGTAACTCTTGCTCCTATAGCTACGTAGTCTACTTTCGGGAGGATCAAATTTCTAAGGGAAAAAGCAAACCAGATTTGAACATAGGTAAAATGTAAAAGGAAAATTAGTGCTAGGCTAGGATAGTGTTTTTTCTTCAGACATTTTAACTCTGGTTTAAATACACTGACTTTAAAAAAAAAATCCATCCTCCATTTACATTAGCAACCACAGTCAAGTCTAGCTTGACTGTACATGTAGCTGTATCTTGTTTTCCATGCTGGGACAAATGCTTCTCTTCATAAAAGGGTGAATTACAAGAAAATCTCACAGGTCTCTCTTAAAAATGTCTTTGCATCCTTCAGGTAGCTGGTAGTTTCTTTGTGTGCTGAATTTGTCCCTTCCCCTCATTTTTAAGCTCCAGTTTAGTCCTTTCCTATGATGCTGTAGCAGCTGCAATCTGGAACTGCACAGATGACTCACTCTTTGCAAATGCTCCAGGCCTGTGGCTCAGCTGGGGTGAGGTAGGTGCTGTGCTCCTGCACTCCTGCCCACTTCACCTTGTGGACATCTGAACATGTGGGCTCCTCTAAAAATCCGCAGTCACTACCTGGTCCTGGACTTGCTTTAGGTGCAATCCCATCTGCTGTTCACAACTAGGAAAGCTGTGATCTGAATAACCGCTTTCTTTTTCTGTGACGTGAAACAGCCCGAACAACCTTAATGAAAAGCAGGAATGACGGTCTGCTTGAGCAAGAGCTGGGAATTTTAACAACTTGGATCCAGGAAATGTGTGACATCCAACTTGATTTGGTGCAAAAAAAATTAGATTAATGTCACAAGACCAGAAACATCAAAATATAAATACTCCTTGAAAAGCCCCCCCTTGCCCATTTCATTCATGTTATCTACCCTTAGGTGATCTGCTTTCCTGGTAAACCATTTCTGGCACAGCTACTGTGTGAAGGGTGGTTTCTGATCTTGCACTCTGGAAAATATCCCATTCAAGTTTCAACAAGGACAAAGTATTTCATTGAGGAATTAGCATTTGTTTAACCCTCCCTCACAAAAAAAAAAAAAAAAGGGAGCAAAGTGGTTCATCAAAAATGGATATAGCAGAATGAAATAATCCCATGACTCAGGGTTGAACCAGCGTTATGATGCAAAGCTACTAGTGACTCCAACTTGCATCTGTTCAAATTAAAGGGCAAAACTGCTCTAATCTTGTTAGGTCTTGCATATTCTGACAACACCACCTCAACTGGAACAGCAACATAATTTTCCAGTTGTCTCCATGCTTTGCTTTCTTGTGGTCAGAACCTAAGAGTAGCTCTGACAAAAAGAGAGGGCTGCTTCCCAAAATTTTTGCTATGTAAATACATTTCTTATTCATGCTTCTAGGCACATAACATCACCTCCAGGATCATAAACCTTTTATGACCATGACCTATAGCTTGGAAATTACAGTTTATTATGGAATGGAGATGCTAGCTCTGTCCTGAACTCACCCACAAATGGTCCTGCACAGATTACTTCATTAAATAGTGTCTCAATCTCTCTTCCTCCATCTCAAAAACGCAAAAAGCAAAGCAACATAGCTTAGTAGAGCAGAAATAATGATAATTACGTGGACCTTTTGCTTGGTTTATATTATCTCAGCACTGCAAGGTCCCAGCTCTGTTCACAAATGAGGAGTGTTCAGGGGACCAGCTCCATTTGGCTGAACCTTTCTACATGCTCTGTAGGGAAATGAGACCACGCAACACAAGCATCGTTCTATGGGCTTAAACTACTTGTCTCAAATTAGTTAAGTAATAGGCTGCAAGTCAAGCCTGGCATTGAGCAACTGATACTCTTTGTGGACTCCATTACTGAGCACATGACTAATGACCTTCACCACACGAGATACAGCCTAGGGACACGTGTGCCTCATGGGTGTTACACCATGGACAAGCGCCACACACGACACCCTTGTCTGATGTGATTTCCAGCCTCTGGCTCACCCCAATTTTAATTGCTTCCTTTGCTGTCTAAGGGCAGGGAAGCAGCAGAGGCATGCTGGCAGGACTCACATCACCTTCCTGGGAACCACGGCGGTGGCAGCCTGTCACACGATCATGTTGGTCACCACCTTCCTCTGCTCCCCTCGACAGCTGCCGGAGCTGCATCCAGCCCTGACCCCAGCTCCTGCCTCTGGTGCAGCTTCCAGTTAGGAAAATGTACAGGGTGAATGGTTTGCAAGCCTTCACAAAGCCCCAGCTGTTTTTATTGAGTCTTCCTGTACCTATGGCATGTAGAAAAGAGCATTAGGAAAGGTCAGGAGCGAGGTTGCTTCCTCACTCGAAAGGAACTAATGTGCAAAACAAAGATCTCAGAGAGGCTAATAACCTTCTGTGAGGTTCAGCATAAACTACAGAGACCAGCTGCAAAATAACAGTCGGATTTCAGCTATAAACAGACTTGAATTTTACAGCGGGTTTATATATCTAGTTCAGTGAAGTTATTTATTCTACAGGAAAAATGCTATTTTTAAGGCCCCGGGAAGGCAGGGGGACAAGAGGAGAAAAGGAAGTCCTGCTTGTGCTGTTAGAAGAAGCTTCACTTTTAGACTCAGAAAAGGACTCTAAAATAAACATTTCACAAAGCTGCAAATTCGGAGAGTCTTCAAGAAAATCATGTTTGCTTTTCTTTTTTCTTTTTAAAGGAAAAAAAAAAAAGATCTCTCACAGCTCTGCCATCAGGATATTTAAAGCTACTTTCCTGCCTTTAAAAGCACACCCTGTTTTTTGTTTCCTGGCTGGGGGCAGGGAAAAAAACCCCACAGAGATACAAAAATTACAGCCCAAGGTAAATAAGAATAGTATGTGTTTTAGTATCTGCATGAGGCAGTGAGGTAAATGGAATGAAAACTGGGCTGAATATAAAAGGAGAAGAAAGAAATAGACTGCTCAGGCCAAAGAATCTTTGAAGATTCAGACTAAAAACTGTTAAAACAGGAAAATATACCTGAAGCTGTAAATTCTGTGCAGGCTTAATATAAACTGTATATTTCAAAAGAATTAATTTCACACCGTAAGTTGCTGTGTAAAGGTAAATTCCACACTGAAAAAAGGGTGGCTCCAATTGAAAGAGGCTTCTAAAAGAAAACAAGCAGTATCTGTCATCTTTATCTATTGTAAAACAAACAAATACTAAAACATGCCATTTCTCATGCTATGCTTTTTTGTCCCTCCAAGAAGTCCAGCTTGTTCCATAGCTAAAAATGAAAAGCAGACTCTTTTGGTTTCTATAAAAACATTTCAAGTAAAAAAGAAAAGATGAGGTATTTGTTTTTTAATCTCAGATTTCTCCAAAACACAAAGGATGACAAGGTGGTCTGGAAACCTAATCATGAGTAACAGGCACCCAAACAACACCAAGGCAAGAAATTTCCAGAAGAGCTCAAGTCTGTAGGACCCAGGGAAACCAGCGCAGCTTCACTGAAAGACCTTACTCGTTGCTTCCAAAAATTAGTTTTGGGGCACCATGAACCATAGGTTGTAAGTCTCCTCTCCCATCATGACCTATTCCACAGACATTTTCTTTTTTTTTTTCCCCCCCAACTTTTAATCAGATTCAACAGTAGCACAAGAGCAGTGAGGTAACAATAATGAAGAAATAGAGCATCCTGTGCTCAACATGTCCTAAGAAGGTGCTGTCACACCAGTCATCCAAAAAAGCCAGCCATCTATTCACAACGCAAGATGAACATGCCATTAAACGTGCATTCCACCCTCTGAAGGTTGTTATGATTGTTATGAATTGCCTCATTATCAGCATAGGGTATGTTGCCCCCAGGTGAAATTATACCAAAATTAAAACTATCAGCATGTCTTAGAGTTCACCCTACAAGACACCAGGTACTCTTCTCATCTTGCTGCAAATAATTACCCGAGCCTTAATGGGGAAGATTAAGATATATTTCTTCCTCATACCAGAGTTTTTCATCATAATTGTAGAATCTGATTTACAGTGTGCATATTTACAATTTTAAGTAGCATATTTTGGCTTCTCAAAAATCCAATGACAGACAGTGACCAGTACGACTGCTATCAGCTTTCTGCTTTTAGATCCCAATTTTAACAAATCCCCTATTATTTTTGCTGCAGCAAACAGCAAGCAAAAGAGCCACTGCCAAAGGCAGGAATGCTTATAGCAAACCAGGCTCACAGAAGTTCACTCCACTTTGCACATTCCCAGACTCAGTGCCACAAGAAGAGCTTAAAACTAAGATAACAGAAGTACTCTAATTTTGAAATTAAGTTGTAATGAGCTTCACTGGCCAATAAAAACATTTCTCTGTCTTTTTCTTTATTTACTGTCATTTCTGCTGCACAATTAGATTATTTCCTCAGAAGCTAATGTAGTCTCTGCTGCATTTTCTGCCTTCAAAGTGCCCATGCAAAGGTAGGCATATAGCTACGTTGTCAGAGAAACGCAACTGGGGGGCCTGGTGAGAAGAGCTCTAAACCTTTTGTCTTGCAAGATAAACCTTTAATATTGAATTTGTCACTTTGATTTGGAGGAGGGGGGGGGGAAGGGGAGGTTTAGGAGATGGGATTTGCATTTAAAGAATTTAAAATTCCTTTAATGTTAACTTAAGCTAATACTTAAAAAACTAATCTTGTGTTCTTTTTTCCTCTGATTCTTGATTTTATTCTCTCTTCTGTGTTAATCATGACTGAAGTCTGTCTTGTTTAACATACAATAATACCATATATAAATTGCTTCAACCTGTTATTTCTGTCATTTGTATTATACTTTAATAATTTAACCCTGGAGCATGCTCTACACTCCTGATTCATGAAATGTGATATGCAAAGAAAATAGTTTTCTTACTCGGTGTTAGCAATAGAAATGAGTGTTAGTGTTATATAGTGACAAATTTATTTGCAGAAATACACAGGCTTGTGGGAACTTAAAGCACAAAAGAAAGATCGAATTTGATAAACCGTTTTAGGCCAAATACAAAAGAGCACAAGGACCAACACGTTAATTTTGTGTGCTCCTCTTGATGGACTCTGAATGCATGCTATTAGAAAGAAAAGCAAACCACGGGAAATTTTTAGATTCACTTTCTAGAAGGCAAAATAATGACATTTTAACACTGCCTAGCTCATTCAGAGCCCATTAGAGTCACATTTCAGAAGGATGCAGTCCCTTATTAGTATCTCCAGCAGCAAACCTCTTCTCTTTTTTATTATCTTTAAGAAGGAACCATTCGGACAAACAGCATCGATGCACACCGCCCACAGAGCTGTGTGGCTGCTCAGAAAGGGGCAAATGACCAAGCAGAGATTCTTCTTCCACAAAGCACTAGACCCAGAGAAACACTAACATCTACAGGATACCTTCAGTTTGCAAGAGCTGACATCCCATGTGGTTTAGGTCAATTTTAAATGTTCACTTTTATCTCAGCACATGAGCTCGTGGGTCAGGGAAATTTGGTAAAGTGATAATATGTGCAATCAGGGACTTAATTGAAGCAAATAACTCCCATGTAAAGGACTGTAATCATCCAGTATTTTACCAGGTTTTTGGGTTTAGTTTTTTGTTTCTTTGTTTGGTGTGTTTGGGTTTTTTTTGGGAGGGGGAGTGTGTGCAGGTAAAAGAGCAGCAGGTTTTTCTGTTTGGTTAACAAGCAGATTGTCCTTTTAGAGAGTAATCAAAAATAAGACTTTGCCATTACAATTTTTAAAGTCTTTCTTGTCATTGGTTACTACTTCTAGTGTTCCATGCTTGCAACCAGGCTGTTAAAACAAACTTAATTAGCGGTATATGATGCATCATGCTTCTCCAATAAGCAGCTTTTTAGTTTCTTAAACATAGGTTTCCACTTACCGTTAAGTTTCAGAAAATATTTTTGCAGAAAGTAACCAGGATCAATTAAGAAAATGGCTTTATTTTCCACAAAGACCAGTCTGTACTTTCTTTCAAATTTGAAATGATGAACCAATTAAACATACATTTTAAGACTAATGTAATCCCTTGAAAAGCTTAGTCTGAGGTGATTTGTCTAACTATCTTCTATCAGAGTGGCAGACAGTACCTGAGCAATATTCAGCTCACTTGCCTGAATAGCAGTGTAAATACAAGTTAGGTATTGATTTCATAAGCATTATTATGGACCTGTATCAATCTGAGTAAGGAACTTAGACCTTATCATCAGTGTAATGGAAAACAGGCAGAATAATTTTATATCTCTGCATAAAAGTGTTTTCTTTTTCCATTTAGTCTTTGGCAATTAACAAAATTTATTTTAATTCATTCTGAATGTCTTTGCCATCTTGGTAGAAAGCCAAAAGCCTTTTCTTTGAACATCTTGTGCTCAAGCATCACATCTGGAAAAGCTAGTATCTTAAAATCTTATTACACTTCACTTTGATTCTTGCATATCACAAATCAAAAACTATCCAGATTTGCAGAAAGAGATTGCAAAAAGTCACCATTTAACCAAACTTCTGATTTTGATACCCAAGCCAAGCAAAAGCAAAGGCTAGAATTTTCTCTGAATTCAGCCAAACAAATCTTCTAGAAAACGCAGAGATTTTCTTTGCATGATAAGAGTTGGAAGTATCATAACACTCCCATTGCTATGGTACC
>KZ506767.1:38927-55857 GCA_002844005.1 Limosa lapponica baueri | reverse complement strand
GTTTTCAGACAGCATTGAGGACTTCCCCTTTGAAAACCCAGATCCTGCATGGTGTCTTCAAACTAGGGAGACAACACCGGTAATCACTTTGGAAAATCATTCCATGCAATCTCAGCCTGTGTCTTCAGCAGTGATGTCATTGTGGGTCACCCATGATCCACATGCAGGTTTAGGTCACAATACTTAAAGTAATTTTTAGATAGCTATTATCATTGCTGGGGAAGGATGGGGTAGATGCAGCATCTAATTTAGGGACCTGCTGCAGGAGGTTACATTACAAGACCAGTCTCCTCATACACCCTCTTAATCTTTCGCATCACAGATGTTTAAGCAAGTGGTGACTCCAATAAACCTTCAGAGAAGGGACAGAGTATCCGCGAGCCATGTCACGAGAACCATTTTATTTTCTTCCTTCATGAGCTGCCAATACCTATCCAGTCACCCCATGCCACAGGGCAGGGGCAGCTCTGGTCCAAGGGGACTTTTATTTCCCTGAGGGAAGCAAGAGCATGAGGTGGCCTCCTCTGCAGATTATTCATGGCACAGGTTGCCTGGGACAGCAATGGCCTGAGCCCTAAGTGCAAGCCCCATGGGAGAGCCGGCTGCTGCAACAGCTGCTGACTGCCCATCACATCTGAGATGAAGGGAACAGCCCTGTCCTTCACTGAAGCAATGCTCCTGCTCTGAGCTGCCTGACTGAGGAAAGGCTCTCCCTGCCTTGTCCAACTATTAACATGGGTCTGAGTGCCCTAGGCATTCAGTTGAACAATATAAAATCCCTACAGACATCCAGCCTGAATCCTGGATTTTCTGGCCAGCTGACATTCACTCTCCGGAGTGTAGTCCTTGACCTTCACAGCATCCAGTGCACACAGGGATTTACCGGGTATCAGCCTCTCCCACCACCCGTCATGTCTGTTCTACCTTCCTGTCCTTGCAGATATCTCTTGTGTGCCCACATCCTCCAAAACGCCAGGAGTTGCATGGCTGCAGAGAAGCCAGGCATGGACATGGGCGTGCACATGCCTGTCATGTCTTCTCCCTGTTATAGGCCCCTAGGCCACCCCTGCTCTGCAAACCAGGGGGGCAGGGGCCACTCAGCCACCTCCCTTTCTATTCCCCCAGTATACCAGGGACACCTGTGTTCACTGACATCAACTAGGAGTTCAAATAATATGGTCAGACACATTAAAAAAAAAATCAGGACTATCTTGTGGAGGTGCAGAGAAGGTAAGGATATGGAGTGAGATGATTTGGATCAGGAAGATAAATATGTTAGAAGTGTCAGTGTTTAAAGCTAGCTAAAATAAAGAGTGAGATTTAAAACTTAAAACAGATCTTTTATAAGCTTAAGAACTGTTCTTATGCAAAAATCATCTGTCAGCAGAAATAGCCTAAGGCATGCTCCTATTGATACAAACCTTAAATTGGCTGCAGGCTTTATGCAGGTGTATTCTAAGTCCTTGATAAAATTGAAAAGGCTGCTCTTCTTACTCACTCTTTAATCATGACAATGCATGTATTTTTTAACCCATCAGAAGCAGCCATCCCTAGAGCCTGGGAGGCACTGGGCAGAGGTCCTGCTTGCACACCCCAGGGATCTCAACTTCTGATAGGTACCAGAGAAACCCAAGCCAGACAGCATGAACAGGCAATACCTTGCAGTACCAGAGTGAATTCAGTCATATGTTTACTCCCTGTACCAGTCACAGGGCTGTTTGAGCTCACAAACCAAAACGCCTTGGAAAACCATCTTCAAATACTATCTAACAAAGTAAAATCTATGCCAATCTGTGGGCACATATCTATGCCAAACGGGTCCACAAACACACATAATCCTTTCCAAGCAGAAGTAATGTTTTGCCAAAAAGACATACTCCAGTTTAGGTAAGTTCTACTACTTATTAGAGACAGGCACATACATAATTATCAAAGCTGATGATACTGGAAAGATTGAGACAGTGATGTAATTTCTTCTGGATACCAGTGACCCTGTGAGGGATGGAAAAATCACTTTTTCCCCCGTGCTAATAATTTTCTCCCTCAACCATGTCATATACCCTCATGGAAAGACTGCTACCACTTACATATCCCTTTGCCTTATTTACCACCTGTGGCTGCAGCAGTATTCAGCATGAAACTGTGGCACTTTAACTCATGTGCTCAATGGATCATCAGAATTTGTTTGCAAAATGATGCATTAAGACAAAGCGTCTCTTTATAAGATGAAGAATCACATGCTTAATTGCCTTCTCTGAACAAGCAGAGGTAATTGTGAAGTGTCTTGTATTGATGACTCCTTATATGTAGGCCCAAAAGGAGAAATGAGTCTGAGAAGTATTCAGTATGGGACTACAGAAAGCAGTGACTCTGCAATTAGAGCTGTTTTTCTTATATGAAAAAAAGATTACTCAACCAGTGCTGACTGTTTAAGAAGCAAAAAGAACTTCAAGGAGCAAATGAGCAATACATTCAGCTGAATATTGTTGCACTCCAGTGGGGAAGAATGAAGTTTTTACTATTAATTGCCTAATCATACAATTTGCCCCTCAAGTATAACAAACCATTTGCATGGATGATTCAGAGACAGAGCCATTTGCCTACAGCTGAGACCAGCAGGCAATATATTATGCTCATGTACATCAGACATTTCCAAAACATTGTGCAAAGTTGTACAAATATCCGAGGAGGTCTCAGCTAGGGTAAAGTTTCATTTTATTGCCTGATACTATAAAGCTGTATTTTCCTCCTCAGGTTAGTGGAGCCTAACAGCAAAACAATTTTGATTTCCAAAGGCTACTAAGGGACTTATATAATTATATACCCTAGTTAGCTTGTATTACAAATAATTAACCCTAAATTTTAAAAGCCACACAAATGAAAAATATCAAAAGAAGCTACACAGTTAAAATTCTTGCCAAGTTTTGAGCCTGCGCCTCTCTATTGCCTGTTCTACTCAAAGTCTCCTTTGGTACTCATTAGATCCCTTACTTGCATGCCAAGAAGGGATGTGCAAGACAGATGTCACTCTTTTCTTAACTTTTTTTCAAGGATTCAAGAAAAGCAGAGTGTTTTGAGCTCTGGCACCAAGAGTGGGAGCTCACAACTGAGGCTCTAGCAGTAAGTCCGTGACATCTCCTCGGCTCTCTGCAGCCAGCCACAGATGACCAATGCTGCAGGACCTGAATGGTCTTAATTAGGGTTTCCCAGACAAGTTGCATGCCAGATACCTCACATGTTAACCGAAACACTGCCTCAACTGACGACCATCTCTTTCTGCTCACGCACAAAACACAGAGCTCAGAGCTGCTGATGGCAATACGGGTGTAAGCTAATTGTGGGAACCACGCTTTTAAGGGAAGATTTTGCATCAGCGATGAACAACTAGGAGATGGTGGAGGGCAGAGGGAGCTCTAGCAGGAAGATAAAGGATTTATGTGGGAAGGCGGCGCTTGCTGACAGTAGGCGTGAGAGCTGCCTGAAGGCACTGGGCAGGAGCTTCCTGTGCTTTGTGCACCAGCCTGTAGGCACGAGGACCATAAGAGCCAATGCCAAAAAAAAAAAATATGCATTTACATTCATGTAATAGCAACAAAAAAAAAGAAAAGAAAAGAAGCCAGCAAAGCAATTGTATGGCCTTGCTTGTGGCACAGACCACTAGAGTGAAGTGCTGTACAGCAATGCAGGAAGAGAGCTTCCCTGCCTCATGAACCCAAAAGCTTTTAACTTCCTCTGGGAAAATGATACCCTGCAACAAACGCAAACTCCTGTGGCTTGTGCCAATTTCCTCAAGTACAGTAGCACAGGAGCAGAAAAGAAAGGCAAAAATAAAGCACAACTTAAAAAAAATTAAACCCATAGCTTTGTGTTAATTTACCAGACTAGAATATTAATTTCTTGCAAATGTCTAGAGATTGCCAAGTATTTGTAAGTGTTTGTGGCTCCTAAAACATTGATCAATATTAACAGGATTATGAAATTTGGAATACCCAAGTGCATTTCCTTTCTTCCCCTAATGCTTTCTCCAGGATGTTTCAGTCATGAAGTGGGGGAACAGAAATAGCATTGTAAGGATTACTAAACCAAGCCCAGAATAAGAATAGCAGATAATCCAAAAAATATTAAGCAAACTATATATACACCATATAAAAATGGCTAATACCACATACATCTGAAGGAAATTAGAGTTAATTAGAAATAATGAACTAGCCAAGCAGGGCCAACTTCATAGTCGCTATTATTTGCGGCAGCCAGCACTAGCAGCAGTCAAAATATACATCCATGTTTGTATGCTCCATTTTTTAGCTGTCACTCCAGCTCTGCATAATTAATTCTATCGCATCCCCCATCATCCAGACATATTGCCTAATATGTAAATATAAATTGCTGCATTTCTTCTTGTCTCTCTCCCATCCAAACCACAGATATCTCCTGTATGCAGCATATTATTAAAACTTCGACGAAGGCAAAAGTTAATAACTAGTTTCTCCATAGGAAAACATTTTATCCTATGAAGGGATTTATTATCTGAAGTCAGGCAGGCTGCAAAGTTTGCTGATGGGAAACAATCCCTCTGCCATATTCAACTGTTTTGACAACTGTTAAATACGAGTGATGACACACTTGAAATACCTAGTCTGAAACAAGATAAGATGAATACTTCATATTAAAAGCTTTCTTGTACTAACGCCTGTTTTTGCATGTATTAGCACCAATAGCAGAACAGCACTTTATACAGATGAAAGTAGACTTGGACTTGTAACCTTTAACGTGAGTCAGTCGTGATTCATAGCTCAAGCTATGTCATTCCTATCTGTACTTGCTTATTTTGTAATAAATAATGGACCTTTTAAAGACTGCCTAACTGGCGTGGGATCCACAGCTTTGCAGTTACATGCTGGCAGTTCAAGCCTAGGACAGGGCATGAATGAAAAAAAGCTGTTGCTGCTGAATAGGGAGGCTTGATAAAGGCACCCCAGAAGCCCAGCCGAATCCACACTGGGCCAAACACAGGGATCTTTCCATGTCTCCTGGCTTCCAGCCTGAAGCCACCGGGCTTCCTCCACTGCCTTTTCTTTTTGAGCAGCAAAGCTGCTGAATTGGGTCAAGGAGGCAGGCTGGAGGTTCAGTCTGCTTCAGTTCATGAGTGAAGATCCCTGTGCTCAGAAGTGAGATTCACCCAGCGTGATGACAGCTCTCCAGCATCCCTCCAGAATTTCCTCAAGGACACAGCACACCAGGAAAAAAAGCCCTAAAACATCTCAGTGCACAGATTCATGCTTGAAAAGATACTAATACATTAATAATGTCATAGAAAAGGGCAATATGCTACCAAAATGGAATCTTTTTGTAGGTAGCTTGCCAGCAGTCCACACAAGAGCTTGTTTGGCATGAACATTGACAAGAAAAATATAAGTTTGTTTTGAAAGGCCAGTGAAAAGTCTGAGAAAGAATAAGAGTAAAGGCTATTAGTCTTTACTACTTTAATGTATTTGTTATGTAGCATTTCATAGGTAGGTGGGAGAGCACCATCCTGTCTTCGGATAGACCAACCAGATATTAGCATCTCACCAAACTAAAGCTGAGAGGTTTTTTTGTACTGTGTGGATTTCTTTAAGTCTAGCTTCCAGGCTTGGAAAAAAGGGGCTTTTTTCTTTGATACAAACCATCAATATCTCATAAATATTATAAAATGCTCAAACCCCAGCAACTGCAAGCAGAGTCAAGTGCTTGCAAGCAGTCAGTTGCAGCAAACAGAGCTGTGAATGTTGGTATTTATGGGATTCGTCCCTCTAAGGGCAATCACAGGATGCCAGTGCAATAAGATGAAACCACACTGCTAAAACCAAAGCATTTCACACAGCTGCTTCTAGAGCAGGGCAGTGTCTCTTCTGACTCTAGAAAGCTGCCATAGCTGGTTAGATAACCATGGAAAATCAGTCTAGAAAAACAAAGCAAGTGAAGAAGTGACAGGAAAATTTCACTTGGTATTTCAGTGACAACCACCACTAGTTTTCAGCTGTTCTCACTTACACTTTCTAGCCTAACACATACACAATTTGGTGAATATCATGGACTCTCTATAAGACTAACAGCTCAAGTGGCAGCACAGACTCAAAAGGTTATCCAACCCCAAAGTTATCCAACCCCAAAGTGAATTTCCCAGCCTAATGGTGTGAAAAGTACCAGTGTTAGATCAGCAGCAAAGCACACCGGGTTTTCTATTAATTGCCACTAGAAACCTTTCAGGGCAGGGCAGGGGAAGGGGCTCCAAGTCACCACACTGCAAACTGAAGCCCACTGTCAATACTATTTTTTGTACTTCTGTAGACACACCTGTATTGGTTTCATTTAGACATGGGGTAAAATTGACATCTTCTAGCCAGTTCAAAACAATACTACAAGGCCTCCCCAATTCTGTTCTACAGCAGACAGAAGAAGTGGTAGTCTTTCCACATCACTGCACCTACTCAGATTCATCAGCGTCACAAGTGTGCCAAAGCAGACACAGTAACTTGTCAACTCTTGAAACATGAAACAAAGAGGTTCCCGTCAACTTCTCTCACAATATAACCAGCAGGCACACTCGAAATAGATGAGGTTACCAGGGGAAAAAGAAATAATCTGTAAATGTAGGTTCATTCACAGGCAGCTGCACTCCCGGCTTTTGTGCGAACTAACAGATGTTCAGGTAAAGCCAAGATAAGATTGTAACCCTATCTATGGCGTAAGTGGCTATGATCTCCACAAAGCCTGGCACCAGTTAAATGTTCATTTCCAAGTGTCTTGTTTTTCCCAAGAATTGATTTCCAATTTGTCAGAAAAGACTAACATGTCACTCATTTGTCCTCCACAGCAGCTGTTGTCCATAACAAAGATCTCTATTTAGACCCTCCTGAGAGAATATCAATGCTTCTATTTCATCATATTTAAATCTTAGTGAGTAAATGGAAGAGGACTCTTTCTGCCCTGCCTCAGAGACATGCAGGAGCAGCTCTTGGTTTTTGTGCATGTTTTCCCCTCCCTCATACAAGCTGGAGCACTGAGCCTCCCCTTACAGCCCCATTCAAACCCTGGACAAGGGTAATCACATTTCACACTTCATGGTTTAAACTGATCACCATATGGATTAGGAAAGAAACTGAGTCTCACTGCATATGCAACTATCACACAAGTTCATAGCTCTGTTAGAGGTTTCTTTGCTGTAGTTTCAAGAATTGGGTATTTGCCACAGCTGGAGACATGGATGCTGGACACACACGTCTTCTCCTTGCGCTTTATTTTGTGAGCTCTGTATTTTTGAAAGTTGTCCAGAGCAGAAATCAGGATGACAGTTTCGTTGCTCTGACCTGAGCATACTTTGTAGATATTTAACACATTACACTTTCACATACAAATAATGACTTGCTAGGAAATTCCCTTGCTGTGCTAGTTAAAATGCACTGAAAGAGTGGCTATAATCATCTTCAGAGCTATTCTCCTGCATTTAATATTTGGGGAAGATTTATGGTTTCAGGTTAAGATTTAACACAGTCCCAATTAAGACCTTTAGTCATTTTGTGGATTTCAGTTGACTTTTTTTGTTTTGTGGTTTTGTTTGTTTGTTTTTAAAGCACAAATTTTGCATTTTAAAGCTATTCTTAGAAAAATTCAAAATTTTAAGAAATTTTTTTGTTTTGTGGTTTTGTTTGTTTGTTTTTAAAGCACAAATTTTGCATTTTAAAACTATTCTTAGAAAAATTCAAAATTTTAAGAAATTTTTTTGCTTCGTACCCCACAGTGTGTCTGCCCAGGTGGCTGTCCTTAACAGCTCCGAGAGACCCTCTAGGTAAAACATCTGGGGACCTTCTCAGCAGTTCCCACAACTTCGGTGGGGAACATAAGCATGGTTTCCAGGGCCTGAATCCCCATTCAGGAGACATACCTTCAGCTGCTGCCAGGCTGCAGCAGTAACAGCAGTAGTTCTGAAACAAGGCAGATGATAGGGATAATTACGCCCGGTTTCTCCCCGCCAACCCAGAAAGCAGATTTGGCAGGAATGTTCAGTAGAGGCACACAGCAGCAGAGCAGAGAAATGGAAGAGGAAAAAGGGTTTTGGCCCATTTCAAAGAGCTGTGTATTATTCACTGCTTCATCTAATCGGCACCCAAGCAACAGAGCTGCCATCCCTTTGGAGAACGTGTACAGAGGGAGTCACTTGGCTTCATACCCTGCACCTTTGGCCCCTATATCACCCCCTCCCCAGCAATTATTGTTCATTTCATCTCACTTCACAAACTCCAAAGACTTTCTCTCCAGCTTTATTGCCCCTTTTCCTGACAAACTGGTTTCTTCAGCGCTGTTTTCCATGACTGCAGTCTGTGCTCCCCTTTAGGAAGGCTGCACATACATTGCACATAGGAGGCATCATCTCCGTGACACCGTGTGCTGTCTGCACAAGGAAGAACTGCAAGTTTGCCACATAAATCCTGCCATGTAATCCATTTGCATGCCAACATTTC
This sequence comes from Limosa lapponica baueri, assembly GCA_002844005.1. Lineage (NCBI taxonomy): Eukaryota > Metazoa > Chordata > Aves > Charadriiformes > Scolopacidae > Limosa > Limosa lapponica. The sequence continues at coordinate 47,356 of KZ506767.1, read as the reverse complement.
TGGGCCACAGCAAGCACCCATGCTCTGGGGAGCCTTTCATAACCAAGTGACATCAGATTGCTCTGCTCTGAATAATCTAACCATATTAACAATGGTTATTGTTTATGCTTGAAGATCCAGTCAAAACTGGAGCCAGATAAATAGGCAGGTAAACACAGCCCCTGCCTGAAAGGACTTGCTGCGTAATTTATGCCAACACACAGGCAGAGCAAAGAAGAGGAGCCTGAGTTCAGGAACTGGAAGCATGGGGTTGAAGAAAGGCAGAAGCAAACACTGGACAAAATGTTGCATCACCACAGGTTAAGGGCTTTTTCCTCCTCCCCATTTGATTGCAGAAGCGCAGCACCAAGTGAGACCTCATGAGTTCACACCACAGAGTCACATCTCCAAGCAAGGATCAACTGCACTCACTCACACCAATCACCATCTACATAGCTTGAACAGAGATGCTGCAAGTTGCCTATCCCAACTACTGTTGCTGTCAGCAAGATCATCTAATGCCTGTTCTGGCCACCATGGACCACAGAAAAGATCATTGCTTTTGTTTTTGCAAACAATTCATTTATTTGAAGACTTGAATTTCTTTCACAGCTTTGCCTTCCCTAAATTGCACAGTCCCATGTCTTTCTCTTCACGATGTAGGGCCCTAGTTTGTCTTCTTACTCTTTTCAAGCCCCTCCAGTTGGGTATCACTGAGGAATTACCATTAGTATCTCCACATGGATCACTTTGCACATCCTGTCACCTCTGTTTCTCTAACCTTGTGGAATAACTGGCTTTTTCACTGTAATATATTGTCTCAATCACTTTTTTTTTTTATCTTTTTCTGCAGAACTGCAACCTATCCATGTTTCCCACCTTGGAACCAACAAACAAATTATTGGCTTATTACAAAGCAGAAATTCACATTTGTCTTCCCTGGACTACAACCCATATTCAAATAATTTTCCCTTTTTCTCTCAGGTATTTTGAATCAGAAGCTTGTTACCTAAAATTCCTGAGCCCCACCCCCTAGCCCCAATTTTCCATTATCAAATGTATCTAATCATGAGTCACTGTTCCACTGTCCAAGTCATTGGGGAAAATACCGACTGGCTTCAGGCCTCACAGATGCATTCCTTCACTTGGATAAGGGTCCCCTGACAACTATCTGAAGAGCACTTTTCTGGTCCACTCTATTATACCTCATTTCCCTAGACTTATCAAGCAAGGCAATAGCAACATTTAGTTGGGTTTGATTAATAAGGACACATACGCACTAACTTTATCATTTTTTAAAGACTGATGTAAAACTTCTCTGGTGTTGAAAAGGGATGGTCAAAATGCTCCCCTCAGCAAGAGTACTGCGAGAAAACAGGCAGATTAAAACATCTTCAGCATGCTTGGATTTACCAGGTAGAAGGGGGAGAGTGACAAGCGTCCTGTGTTCTCTCTCTAAAGATGCAGCCACCTTTTGCCCTCTCTTCCAAAAACATCTAATATATGTCCCCAAACCCTCTCTGAAACAAATTAGGTTAGCCATTGCTCAGCTATTTCCACCACCCCCTTGAAAAACAGGCCCTGAGATGTTCTTCAGGAGGACCAGAGAGGTTTGATTACTGCTGCATCAAACAAAAACTCCTTTTTTTTTCCCCAGTTCAAGGGATTTTGGCTGAGACCAAAGCCCACACTAACTGCAGACCAAGGACATGTCTGCAGTGCTCATGAGGAACAAACCAGCCACACAGGCAGACACCACTTTGTTGCATGCCAGATTCCACTCCCCACCACACACGCACAGCCAGGCTACGTCTGGTGTGTGTGCTGGACAGAACAAAAACGTATTTTTGCTTGCTGCACCCTGCAGAAGGTAGAGTGAAAGAAGAATTGCACCCGTAAGTGTAAAGGCTTAGGGTCCTACCAGTTTCAAGTCAGGATCTAGAAAGAACATAAAAAGAATAGGCAAGGAACAGTGCCAAAAATACAGCGCAGCTTAATTTGAAAAACATCAGCCAATAGTGTCAGTGATCAACACAGTCTGCCCATGCTCAGTTTTATTTTCCATTAATTTCCAAGGGGAATACAATAGCATGATGAAACCAGAGATCTAAGAGATCTGGATCTAAAATTATTACTTGACACACAAAAATTCCATCACCTGAGTCTCAGAGAAACTAAAAATCTGGATTTCCAGAACTGCTAAATTAAACCCTTTCACAGCAAAATTCTGATTTACTGCTCACAGTTGTACTATTCTTTTCTACAGTCAAGCACAGCATTGCAGGAACTATTCTTTGTTGAGTCTTATAGCACCGTTTCTCATTAACACTGGTCAGTGGATCTTTCACTTTGAAGACCAAAGTGAGCATGGCCATTTGATTCACATGAAAAACAATTATCTTTGCCTTCAAAAGGCATTTAAAGTTGGAAATCAAGAGAGGCACCTTGTCATAACGAAAACTTTTAGAACATTACAATCAGTTTCAAAGAGATTTAAAAACTGTCTACCGTAATTCCCTATGACTTTTTTTTTTCCTTTACTTACAAACTTCAGTGTTTCATAAATCTTACTATTTTGCTAAAGCCAAAAATTTAACACGATTACGTATTACTCCATAAAATAATATAGCTAGCCCATCACTTCCACAGTATAGGAAACGAACCATAAAGCAGTAACTTGGTCTTTATGAGAATCTTTTAAGAGAGCACAGCTTTTCCACAGCAAGAACTGTCAGCAGCAAAACTGCCGTTTACACCGTACTGCTGCTTTAGCAGGATTTCCTGCCACAGCAAAATATTCCTATTTTGGCCATCACCAGGAATATGCAAGCTCTGCGTGCTAAAGAACAGGCTTTACACCATTTCATAACTTAGCCACCACAGTGTGGGATACTTTAAGTTCACTCCTGTTGAGCATTGTCCCAGCATTGTCACATCCCACCCTCACACAGGCTACAGGATGCTTTGGAGTGGATTTCTTCCCTGTAAGCACAAAGATGAGACTTAGAACAGCCATAAGGAAGACTAAGGACCAACACCAGCCTCATCACCCAACACAGAGCCTGCTCCACACAAACCCCTCCCAAAGAGTTGCCCCCTCCCACTGAAAATCTGCTGTCACACACACCACCTGAAAGCAATCACAGCCAACCCCCATGGCAAGGAGAAATGAGTGCTCTGAAACCCAGCACTGCAATGAGATGTCAAGTTATGCAGGACCTCCAAATTGCACCTCTCCTTAGCAGGTCCAGTGAACAACTCCACCACCTAGTACTGGGAAAGCAGTACTAAAAAGAAAACGTGCAGAAACACATTACAATTTGCATCTGTGAAATGCAACCTTGTGAAAGGCACATTCTCCCTCTCCCTTTCCTTTCTATTTTTCACATATTTATAGAACTTTTAAAGACAGAGGTAACCTTAAATCTATCCTTTTCCTCAGAAAGCAGGGCATAAAATTGTTATTAATAATACTCATTAAATTAATGTGTGTCTGAAATTGTGGGCAGCAAGCAGTGGAGAGTCCAGCATGTTCTCTGCAATTTAATAACCACTTCATACCCTGATGCAACACTCCCCAGAGTGGGAATTTGCACATCTTGACTTCACATTTGTTGCTAGAGGCACAATTTCCCCCCCTACAATGTTGCTAGTAGGAGTTCAGACAACTGGGCAATCTTAGCTCTGTGTCCATAGTAGTTTAGCTATCTACTGCCCTTGGGCTTGCACGGAGGGGACAGTGCCCATCACCATCGCCATTCTACAACAAACCGGGCTCTGTTCAGTCCATCATTGCGTGATGATCCCACTACAAATATTTTCCATAAATATGCTAAAAGAGCACAGCCTAACCCCGGTACAAAGGTGGAAGTAACTGGCTGTTTCTCTCTCCCCCAGCTGGTGGGGTGACAAGTGCACAGAGCCAGAAGCCATAGACACATAGACAGGCAGGGACAGCAACAGACTCTGACTACACACATAGCTGCTTGCTTTTTAATTGCCTCTTTTTATTTCTTCCATTTAATTTTTTTAAATTGCTTTTTACAGAGCCTTATGGCACCTCCATGTCTCTTCAAGCACTGCCTGTGCTCCTCTCTCTTGCTACCCAGGGATCTCACAGCTATACGAGAAGCAGTTCCTGAGGCAGTGGGAGCTGATGAAGCCCAAGGGGGAGATAGCAACCTCCCAAGGCGGCTTTCCCTGCAGCATAGGCATTCACAAGGGCTCCCCCGTACGGATTCTCTGGTGCCTATGAAAGGTTGCAATCACCTCTAAGTTCTCTCTGGGGGACAGCAATGGCTTCTCCACCCTTTTGTTGGCTTTCATAAACCTTGGCAAAATTCGATTACGTTGAGTACTTTCCTCCCACTGTCACACTTAACCGAAGTTGGACAACGGATACAAAGAGTTTTCAGGCAGAGAAGACACGCTGACACAGTAGCAGGTCTGATCAAACAGCTCTGAGTCCTTCGAAATCACGTTATTTTTTACTTGTATTAACTCTCTTTTTGCTGCTAGCTTAACCTTTTAAATTTCAGTGTTATTTGACTCTTCTGTGAAGTTTTTCCTATTTCTAGGTACAATGTGAGAATCGGCACTTGATTCGCACCACTTTGCAATGCCAAAACATGTTTAAAAATAACTGGGTACTAAAACATTTCCTTTTACACGAAGGTTTATAAGCCATCCCTCCTGTTTTAAAATTAAACCTGAATTTCAGATCTAAGCAGTTGTAAGTCACATTGACAAAAAGCGGGTACATGTAAAATATGCAACATTGGCTGCAAATGGCTACAGACTGGTGCCAGTTTAGAATATTTATGCAAGACAAGAATAGACAGAGGGAAACAGCTCTCAAACCCCACCAAAAAACATGCCCTTTCCCAGGCCCTGTGTTTTGCTTAATGTTCAGTCCACAATCATTTTCCAATCTGCTGGAGGCTGTTGGCCCCACTGCGAGGGAGGGGGCCTCCATTGACTCCTTCTAAAGCAAGGTATGCTGGTCAGGGATTTCTCATTTCCACTCCTGCTTTGTCTCTCACACTTCATTTCCCCATCAAAAACATACTCTGAATCTTTTAATCTCATGGTTTTTCCATCTGACCATGATATCCTCCCGGACCACTACAGCATAACCGAACACCAGTGTCCTCACTATCCTACCTATGCTTGAGGACAACAAACATATCAAGCAGACAAAGAGGTGTCCACAAAAGTGATAATTTTAAGGCATGTTCTCTCCCATGTGGCAGGAAGCTATTAAGAAGAGTCCTGTCTACACTCCTCCCTCTTCCCCAGCAACACCTCTAGCAGATGCTTGCATTGCTCCCCTGAGGTTTAGCTCTGGAAAAGGCTCTGCTCTCCATTAAGGTTGCTGCTCCCCCTTCTTTCAAGCAGCAAGGTGTGCACAAAGCCCAGAATAACAGCTCCACCCAGCAGGAGCTGCACCCCGCAGGCTGTACGCAGGTGCCCTGCAATAATAATATAACTATCAACCCATTCCTCATGTCCTTTTTCACAGAAGAGTGAAGAAGGCAAGTCATGGACCTGCAGGGTCTCCCACAGGTAATGTTTCAGTGTTTACAGCCACCTCCTTCCCTCTTCCCCTCGTTTGTGCCTACTGTATCAATCAGCCCTAAGAGACTTGGCAGAGTGGGTGAATCCACCAGCCAGCAAAGGCAGACGAGGGGCCCAGGACACCCCGGCATTAGTGTAGTCACACTGACCGAAGCTACCCCCATCCGCCCCTCTGTGATCACTAAGACAGACATAGGTTTTGATCTTGCATAGCTTACCATGCACTGCACCATTTTTTTAAATTTTTTTTCCTAACCTGGGAGTCTACACCAAATCAAGCTCAGATGTGCTGGGTGATGCTGCCCTGGTTACGTCTTCTCTGCCTTACAATAAGCCCCTAGTGAAACGCTGTGACTGGAGAGGGGAGTGCTATTTTAAATTTAGAGGTTAGCAGCCTAAATGAAATAATTAAAAGAACAGTGTCCTGAAGGCTCTTTAGCAGGTAGGTAGATACTTGAATTAAAAAATTCATTGCAGATAAGCCAGTCAAGAATCAGTTTCTGTTTCTCAAAAAAACCCCATTGCGATGTTTAAGAATAATTCAGCCTTAACAAGAATGAAAGGCTGAAAAAGTCTAAAATAGGATGGATTGGGTATAGAAGTTTCATTTCAAAATGAGATATACTGATTTTATTCAGCTAAAATCAAATAGAGGAAGGTAATAACTCAATTTTTTGCAAAATAATTTTTTTTCAAGATCCATAATTTCATAGGAAGTGTTTTAAGTTTGATAAAACTGCATTTTCTACCCTACAGAAAACCTTTTCATCAAAAGGATATCAAGCTGTAATACTGGAGAAACCTTCCACTTGGGAAGAGCCTCATCCAAAGCCATCAGTGATGCCTCCTGTGTTTGCTGGGAGTATTGCAATTTTGTCCTTAAGCTGTCAGCACGCTCTTGGCAGACAGCTATTGTGTCTGCATCAATACTGCTGCTATCTGATAATCCAAATCCCACATCATTGTTTCCAAAGGAAAAGCATGCTTCCCTTCTTTCTTCTCATTTCCTGAAAAAAACCCTATTCCCTGATTCAAGAATCTAACACTCATTTATCCATTAAGTTGTTTGAAACTAACTATTCTGCTTGGAGTTCATATACTACTTTACTACAGAATAAGGGGTTTTCTCTATGTTGGACAAGAAGTCATTCCCTAAGGCTACTGCTCATCCTGCAAGCCTCCCCCTTCCACGTGACAGGCTGTTCCTCCCTGTCCTATGCTCAGATAGGACTATCTGAAGAGCAAGTGTTGGTCCCGACTCAGATATTCCCCTCTCAAGTGTCATGCTTTGGCTGGTGCGGCCAACCACCATCAGCCGCAGCATGTTGCCTCGGGGACATGGAGCCGTGCCCGTCCTTCCAAGAGGAAGTCGGAAGGGTAGATGAGGTCATAAACAATGACTACCTTGTAATTTTTAGCAGCCCAATTACACACACAAAATACTGGTTTTGAGGAGGCTACACTGCTGCTTTGTAGGAACCCTTGTGCCTGATGAGCTGATGTGCCCAGCTCTGACACGCTGTGCTTATTAATATTTTAAAACAGCCAGTAAAGGAGCCTCAGTGTTATAGAGGATCACTGATAACACATCATTCAAACAACTATTAAATTTGCACAGACACTTTAAACCATTCACCCACGAAACACCTTGCCAAAGCAGCTTCTCAGCACAGGTCAGACGCTGAATGGGAGGCACATTCCATCCCATAAACATTTAAGCCACCAGTAATTAACTTATCGGATGCCATGAGGGCCCTTTGGTCAGCCGGTGCCTCCTCCAAACAGACAGGCAGCGGGAGTGGGTTTGTCAGTATGCACCAGGCATTTCAGGCATGAATTCCAGCCTTGTCCCAATGTACCTCAGTATGTGGGCACATCCAGCCGGCACAGAGAAAGCCTCACAAACTATCTCCATGCTCTGAGAACGTGGGCGGTGCTCCGAGTCAAAACAGAGGCAGCATGAGCAGTGATAACATTAGTATTACAGAAATCTGATAACCACATTACTGAAGCTTACTAAAAAGCCCACAGGGGTCACAGGAGCAGTTTCATTTCTGTGGCACGCTTTGCCCAAGCTAGAGGAATAGATTGGCTCCTACTCAGGACTTTCCCCTGGGAAAAGCCACAAGCCTGCTGCATCCCCACCTTTGCACAGATACAGGTTCTCTTGCGCTCAGAAACTGTCAAGAAGATACAGCTTATCAAAATCCTACAGGTTGTCTGTAGATAAGATGCAGAAGTAATTGTTAAAATCACTAGCTTCAGGCAGTAGCCACAGGGAGTAAAACAAGACACCATTTTAAGGTGACTGACTATATTCTGCTCTCATTCCTTCACTTACCTCTTCTCCAGCCACCTCAGGACTTCATTCCAGCGCAGGCTCCTGAACAGGTCATCACACATTTCAAAGTCAGAACAATCATACAGCTGAGTGAAATCAGTCCTCAGCAGTCACCTTCCACTAATATCAGCTCATCATCATGCAACAGTGGTCTAAAACCAGCACCAACTGTGATGAAGAACTCCAGCAAAACTTCAGGACAAAGTCCTTAACCCTGGTGTGGAGCCCGAGAGGCCTCGAGCATAACTTGAGACAGTCCTGAACCACCTGCAACTCCAACTGAAGACATTCAGTCCTACAAATATTCAGGTATACCTGGGCACTGAAATAAAAAGTTAAAAAAAATCAGTGGCCAAAAAAGTTATGCTGCCCTTGGACGTGCAAATGCATTAGAGTAAGAATGCCAGCACTTGGCTTTTAAGGAGCAATTTGCCCTCTGGCTTTCAAAACCATTTAAAAAAAAGACTGAGAATGTCCTTCACATCAAAAAATAACAGAGGTTTTGTAACACTTCACATGTTCAAAGGTCTGC